>PVIY010012859.1:0-60752 GCA_004026745.1 Myrmecophaga tridactyla | reverse complement strand
TTAGATTTAGCATCACTAATTGCAGAAGACACTCCCTTTTGGCTGATTACAAATGGATTCAGCTGTGGATGCAGCTGATGTGCTCATGACCTAATCCTGTGAAATGTCCTCATTGCAACAGACAGGCCAATGCTTGCTCAATCAGATAAACAGGTACCACAACTTGGCCAAGTTGACACGTGTCCCTAACCATGACACTTCCTTTAGCTCTTTCAGACCTGCCATCTATTTGTGTTATTGCTATTTTAAAATATATATTTTATAAGGTGTTTTCCCTTAAAGTAAAGTGTGACTGCCAACTTGGAAAATATTTTTAAATATAGAAAATATTTTGAAAATCAGAATCCCACCTACCAGAACTCTGGTTTTATGAGAATGCCTTTAGCTCTGATTTCACTGGCCTAATGATAGTTCTTTAAAATGTTGATCCAGCCTTACGAGATTTCATAAATCTGTGGTTCCTTGAATGGGTGCAACAGCATAACTCTACCAAAAGGTAAAGTTCCCTTAGGCAAGACATCTGTAGGTCCACACAGCTTCCTCACACAAAGACACACACCCAAGAGGAGTCCAGAAGGCAGTCTCTAAGATGTTCTGTCACGCTTCTCTCATGCTGAATTTCTCATTCAGGGAGAAACCAAAATTGTTACATCAGCTTTCATTTGGCAGCTGGTCATCTGAGTAATCTAATCTCATTTACTGAAACTAAAATAGTCACATACCTATTTTAGTATATTCTATGGGGCATCCATTATGCCTGAGTTGGTGCCACTTAGCATCAAGGAGGCTCTCACCAGGTGACTGCATCAGCCAAGGCACAGTACCTTTTGTGGCACTGTACATAAACTCCAAAAGAGAAAAATTCTTGTGTTCAATAGAGAAAAGATTATTCACACTTAGACTTACAACTTTTTTAGTTTAGATTTTTTTTTCTTGCAATTAAAGATTTACATCTCTGAAAGCCTTGTGAAAAGCAATGCGGACTGTCATATGTTTTCTGTATGCACTAAACAATGCTGGAGAAAAGTACATACCTGAGACCTACAGCTGTGCAAGGTGAGTGGATAATTGAACTCTAGTGAAGGGGCTAGAAGGTAATGTCAGTAATACTGGCACTATAAACTGATAGCTTGTCTTTAGGAAAAGGAATGTGATAAAGTGCCACACTTCCATTCCTCACCATTAATTGTGATAAGGATTATATATAAGCTATAGCTAAATTTTCTTAAAAGAGGACACCTGAAAACGTTTATTCATCAATATCTGGCATGTGCTAAAGAAAAAGCCTTAAAAAATATGCCTTCCGTTAGCTAATTTTCTTGCTCATATATGATTGATTAATTCAGTTGTTCGATTTGTGGGCAAAAAGCAAGTAAATTGAATAACTGCGCCACTTCTGGTATCACTATAAAGATAGTAACCTCATTTATGTAGGAAAGAGGCCCAAAAGAATGTGCAACCAATAAATATCAAGTGTTATACAACCTGTAATTTTAGAAGAATAAAGCTCTTGAGTGGTCTTGCGGTCCGCTGACCTGAACCAATATAAAAATATGTATATTTTATGCCCCACTATATATATTATATATTAGTATATTAAATTATAAAATTAAATATAAAAATAAATACATAAAGTGACCTACAATAGGTAATGATCCATAACATGCAATTATCTACTTTCTTTTTGAAATTTCCCAGCATAAAAACTAAGCAGAATCCTTGGTAGTTCACTGCAGTGTGCTAATATTATCATTTTTAAAATAGAGAAGTTCCAGTTTTACAGAAAAATCATGCATAAAATACAAAGTTCCCATATACTACCCTATTATTAGCACCTTATGTTAGTGTGGTACTTTTGCTGTAATTAATGAAAGAACATTTTTATAATTGTACTATTAAATATAGTCCGTGGTTTACTCTAGGGTTCGCTGTTTGTGCTCTACATTCCTCTGAATTTTTAAAAAAATTTAAATCTAGTAACATCTACGCAACCTAAAATTTCCCATTTTAACCACATTCAAATATATATTTCGGTGTAGTTAATTGCAGTCACGATATTTGCTACCATCACCACCATCCATTACTACAACTTTTCCTTCATCCCTGATAGAAACTCTGTACAATTTAAGCATCAACTCCCCACCCTTTCCCCATCCCAGTCCCTGGTAACCTATATTCTAGTTTCTGACTATGAAATTTGCTTATTCTAATTGCTTCATATCTGTGAGGTCATACAATAGTTGTCCTTTTATGTCTGGCTTATTTCACTCAACACGGTGTCTTCAAGGTTCCCAGGTATCAGAACTACATTCCTCTGTATGGGAAAATAATATTCTTTTGTGTGCATATGCCACATTTTCTTTTTCCATTTGTCAGTTGATGGACATTTGTGTTACTTTCATCTTTTGTCAATTGTGAATAATGCCACCATGAACATCGGTGCGCAAATATCTGTTTGAGTTCCTGCTTTCAATTCTTTTGAGTATATTCCTAGAATTTGGATTACTGGGTCAAATGGTAATTCTATGTTTAATTTTCTGAGGAAATTTTTTGAGTAGGTTATTTCAATTGAGGTGTGACCCACCTCATTTGAGGTCAATAACCCTCTTACTGGAGTACTTTATGAAAGAATAAAAGTGACAAGGGAGCTAGAGGTGAAATTAAGAGAAGGTTACAGAGAAAACACCCAGAGAAGTTTAGAGAAAAAGCCACAGAGGGAGAATTTGGAAGCTGAAGCAATGAAATCCATGAGTGAAGGACCAGCAGAGGTTGCCATGTGCCTTGCCATCTGACAGAAAAGCCCCAAATGCCAGCAACCGGTCTTCAAAGTCTAGGTATCATCTTGTCGTTGCCTTGAGTTGGACACTTTCACAGCCTAAAATAGCAAATTGTAGGCTATAAATCTCCATTGTAAAAGCCAACCCATTTCTAGTATATTGCATTTCAACAACTTTAGCAAATCAAAACAGCTAATAAATATGTTGAGCATAATTTCACATACTTTTTGACCATTTGTATATCTTCTTTGGAAAAATGTTTATTCAAGTCTTTTTCCCATTTTAAAATTGGTTTGTTAGTACTTTTATTGCTGAATTGTAGGATTTCTTTATGTATTCTGGATATTAAACCCTTATTGGATATGTGGTTTCCAAAAATTTTCTCCTATTATGTAGGTTGTTGTTTTACTTTCATGATAAAGTCCTTCAATATTCAAAAGTTTTTAGTTTTGATGAGGTCCCATTCATCTATATTTTCTTTTGTTATTCGTGCTTACAGTGTAAAGCCTAAGGAACCACTGCCTAACGCAAGGTCTTGAAAATGCTTCACTATGTTTTTTCTAGGCATTTCATAGTTCATGTTCTTATATTTAAATGGTCTTTGATCCATTCTGAGTTGATTTTTGTATATGGTGTGAGGTAGGAGTCACCTTCATTCTGTTACATGTGGACATCCAGATTTCCTAGCACCATTTGTTGAAGAGACTATTCTTTGCCCATTGAGTGGACTTGGCACCCTTGTCAAAAGTCAGTTGATGATAAATATGAGGGTTGATTTCTGAACTCTTACTCTGGTTCTATTGGTCTTTGTGTCTGTCCTTTTCCAATATCATTTTAGTTTGGAAGCTGCCAGAATGCAAAGTACCAGAAATGGAATGTTTTTTTAAAAAGAGAAAATAATAAGTTATAAGTTTACAGATCTAAGCCTATAAAAATGTTCAAACTAAGACATCCAGGGAAAGATACCTTAGTTCAAGGAAAGCCATGGGTCTAGAAAAACTTTGTCAGCTGGGAAGTCTCATGGCTGGCACAAATACCATGCTGTGTTGATTACAGTGTTATGCCAGTTTGAAGCTATTATGTACCCCAGAAAAGCCATGTTTTAATCCTGATCCTATCTTGTGGGGCTGCCATTCTTTTAATCCGGATTCAGTATTGTGGTTGGAAACTATTGATTAGATTATCTCAATGGAGATGTGGCGTGCCCAATTGTGGGTATGACCTTTAGATTAGATGAAGATGTGACTCCACCCATTCCAAGATGGTTCTTGATTAGTTTATTGGGATCCTTTAAAAGAGGAAGTATTTTGGAGAAAGCAGAGCCAACACACATGCTGACAATTGGAGAACAGAGACACGGATATTTGGAGATGCTTGGAGCCCAGCAGACATCGCCATGTGGCTTCCCATGAGATGCTAAGCAAGCCAGAACCTGGGGAGAGCTAAGGGGAGCCAGGAGATGAAAGCCAGCCCCAGAGAAGCCAAGTGAGAGACCCCCACAGAAACAAAGGCTGAAAGCAATGGAGCCCAGAAGCCAGCAGATGCCAGCCATGTGACAGAGGTGTTCAGAAAAGTCATCAGCCTTCCTTGAGTGAAGGTAGCCTTTTGCTGGTGCCTTAATTTAGACACTTTCACTTCCTTAGACTGTGAAATTGTAACTTATTAAATTCCCGTTTTAAAAGCTATTCCATTTCTGGTATATCATATTCTGGCAGCCTAACAAACTAATACATGTGGCTTTGTAATAAAGATTTGAGAACAGGATGTATAACCCTCCAACTTTGTTTTTCTTTTTCAAGATGGCTTTGCCTACTCAGGTAGCATTACTCTTCCATATAATTTTTCATAAGAAGTTTTATGAAATATATTCACACACCATATAATCTATCCAAAGAGTACAATCAGTGTCTCTTAGTAAAATCACAGAGTTGAATTCACCACACTCTGTTTTAATAGATTTTAGAGCATTTTCATACTCCAAAAGAAAACCCCATACTCGTTACATCTGCTATCGCTGACGCTTAGCATTGGTGTGTTCCCTTTGTTACAACTGATGAAAGAATATTAAAATATCACTGTTAACTGTGGTCATAGTTTACATTAGGTGTATTCTCTCTATATGCCACCATATTATGAACACCTTTTAATAGGGACATACAATTGTTATAGTTTATGAAGGAACATTCTTATATTTGTACTATTAACCACAGTCATCATCGACAACAGGATTTACTGTTTTATACAGTTCCATGCTTTATTCTCTAGCTTTCCCTCTAGTAACATACATGACCCTAAACTTCCCTTTTCAACCACATTCACACACATAATTCAGTGCTGTTATTGACATTCACAATAATGTGCTATCATCATGTCTATCCATTGCCAAACATTTACCATCAATCTAATTAGGAATTCTGCACAAATTAAGCACCAGCTCCTAATTATATACCCTCATTCTATCTCCTGGTAATTTATATTCTATATTTTATGCCTCTGAGTTTGCTTATTATTATTAGTTCATTTAGTTAGATCATACAATATCTGTTCTTTTGTGTCTAAAATATTTCACTCAGGATAATGTCCTCAAAGTTCATCCATTTTGTCACATGCATCAGGATATCACTCCTTTTTACAGCTGAATAATATTTCATCATATGTATATACCACATTTTCTTTATCCATTCATCTGCTGATGGACACTTGGGTTGCTTTCATCTTTTGGCAGTTGTGACTAATGCCGCTAGGAACATCAATGTACAAATGTCTGCTCACTTCCCTGTTTTTAGTTATTCTGGATTCATACATAATAACAGGATTGCCAGATCATATGACAATTTGATTAGTTTCCTGAGGAACTGTCTTCCACAGTGACTTCACCATTTTACATTCCTACCAGCAGTGAATGGGTATTCCTCTTTCTCCACATCCTCTCCAACAGTTGTAGTTTTCTGTTTTTCATAAATTCTAGTAGGTGTGAACTCACTATGGTTTTGATTTGCATTCCCCTAATAGCTAGTGATGTTGATCATCTTTTCATGTGCTTTTTTTCCACCTGGGCTTTCCCAGGTTTCCAGCATAGCAGGCAAGAATTCTGCTACTGAGCCACCATCACACTGCCCTTCATGTGTTTTTATTTAGTATTTCCTGTTTGGAAAAATATCTATTCAAGTCTTTTACACATTTTTTAATGGGATTATTTGCCTTTTTATTGTTGAGTTGTAGGATTTCTTTATATATTTTGGATATTAAACCCTTATTGGATATGTGGCTTCCAACTATTTTCTCTCATTGAGCAGACTACCTTTACAATTTCTTGACAAAGTCTTCTGAAGCACAAAAGTTTTTAATTTTGAGGAAGTCTCTGATCTGTTTTTTCTTCCATTGATTGTGCTTAAGGTGTAAAGTCTAAGAAACCATTGCCTACCATAAGATATGAAAGATTTCCTTTTCTTGCTAATTGCTCTATCTAGAACTTCTATTACAATGATGAATAGCAGTGGTAACAGTGGGCATCCGTGTCTTGTTCCAGATCTTAGAGGAAAAGCTTTCAGTCTTTCACATTTGCGTATGATTTTAGTGGTGGCTTTTTCCATATATGTCCTTTATCACATTGAGGAAGTTTCTTTCTACTGCTATTTTTCTAAATGTTTTTATCAGGAAAGGATGCTTTCAAATGCTTTTTCTGCACCAATTGAGATGATCAAGTGCTTTTTTTCCTCTCCATTCTGTTAATATGGTAAATTACATTAATTGATTTTCTTATATTGAACCACCCTTGCATACCTGGGATAAAAATCACTTGATTATGTCATATAATTCTTTTAATGTGCTGTCAGATTCAATTTGCAAGTATTTTATAGAGGATTTTTGCATCTATATTCATTAGAGAAATTGGTCTGTAATTTTGTGTTCTTGTGGCGTCTTTATCTGGTTTGATAATAGGACGATGTTGGCTTCATAGAATGAGTTAGATAGAGGAGGTAGTGTTCCCTTCTCTTCATTTTCTTTTGGAAGAATTTGAGCATTATAATAATTTGAGGATTATTATAATTTTTCTTCGAGTGAATGGTAGAATTCACCTGTGAAGCCATCTGGTCTTGAGTTTTCTTTGTTAGGAGATTTTTGATGATTGAGTTAATCTCTTCATTTGTAATTGGTCTGTGTGTGGTTAGGTCCCAGAAAAGCCATGTTCCTTATCCTAATCCGATCATGTGTGAGCACACCTATTGTTAGGTGGGATCTTTTGGATTAAGTTGTTTCCATGGAGATGTGATGTGCCCAAGTGGGGGGTGGGAACTTTTGATTGGGTGGTTTCCGTAGAGATGCCTCTTCTCCCATTCAAGGTGAGTCTTAATCCACTTACTGGAGCCCTTTAAGAGGGAGCCATTTTTGAAAAAGCTTAGAGCCAACACAGAAAGACATTTGGAGATGTAGACAGAAAACACCAACAGGAAAGTTATTTGAAACCAGAAGATAAAGGACCAGCAGATGCCAGCCCCATGTCTTCCCAGGTGACAGAGGTGTTCCAGATCTATTGATTTTTGTTGAGTCAAGGTATCCTTCCCTGGATGCCTTAGTTTGGACATTTTTTATGGCCTTAGAACTGAAAATTTGTAACTTAATAAATTCCTTTTATCAAAGCCAACCCATTTTTTTTGTATATTGCATTTCTGGCAGCATTAGCAAACTAAATCAGTCTGTTAAGATCTTCTATGTTTTTTAGAGTCAGTGTAGGTTGTTTTTGTGTTTCTAGGAATTTGCCTGTTTCATCTAAGTTGTCTAATTTGTTGACATACAATTATTCAAGTACCCTCTTATGATCCTTTTTCTTCTGTGTGGTCAGTAGTGATGCCCCCCTCCATTCCTGATTTTATTTGCATTTTCTCTCTTTCTCATTGTCATTCTAACTAAGCGTTTGCCATTCTTATTGATCTTTTCAAAGAACCTACTTTTGGTTTGTTAACTCTATCTATTGTTTTTAAATCTCAATTTCATTTCTTTCTTCTCTAATCTTTGTTATTTCTTTGTGTTTGTTTGGTTTGGGAATAGTTTGTTGTTCTTTTTCTTGTTCCTCCAGGTGTGCAATTTGTCCTTTTATTTTAGCTCTTTCTTCTTTTTAAATGTTGTTAAAAAGGGCTGTAATTTTTCCTCAGCACTGGCGTTGGTGCATCCCATAGTTTTGATATTTTGTGCTCTCCTTTTCATTCATCTGGAGTTATTTACTGATTCTCTGGCAATTTCTTCTTTGACCTAATGATTGTTTAAGAGCATTGTTAACCTCCATATATTTGTGAATTTTCCAGTTCTCCGCCTGTTATTGATTTCCAGTTTCCTTCCTTCATGGTCAGAGAAAGTGCTTTGTACAATTTCAGTCTTTTTCAATATATTGAAACTTTTTCTGTGATCCAACACGTAGTCTATACTGGAGAATGATCCATGTGCATTCAAAAAGAATGTGTATTCTGCTACTGCTCTGTGAATTGTACATTAGACCTTGTTGGTTTAGAGTATCATTCAAGTCTTCCATTTCCTTCTTGACCTTTGTCTAGATGGTCTATTCATTATTGAAAGTTGTGTATTAAAGTCTTCTATTATTAATGTAGAACTCTATTTTTCTCCCTTTAAATCTGTCACTATTTGCTTCATATATTTTGATGTTCCGCTGTTAGGTGAATATATATATTTATAATTATTATGTCTTCTTGTTGAATTGACTCCTTTATCAGTACATAATGATCTTCTTTATCCCTTGTAACAATTTTGTTTGTTTGTTTTTTTACTTAAAGCCTATGGCTACCTTAGCTCTCTTTGATTACTATTTGCATGCTATATATTTTTTCCTATCCTTTTCCTTTCATCCTATTTTGAATTTAAGTGGGACTTTCATCTGCTATTTTGGTATTTTGTTTTTGCAAGTCTTAAATCTTATACTCTTTTTTTTTTTTAACTCTCAATTCTTCTGTTAATGCCCAGTTCCTTATTTTTTTAGTCTCTTCTCATTTCTTTCTGCATATATTTTTATATGCTTTCTTTGTGGTTACCATGTGGTTAAAATTTAACATCTTAAATATATAACAATAATTTTTTTATTTGATCATAACATAACTTCAATAGCATATACCCCCTGATATCCCATCTTTTTTCAGAACTTGTTACAAATTTTCTCTTTCTTACATTGTATATTACAAGCCATTGCTTTATCATCCCTTTTCATGCATCTGCATTTCAGCACCCAGAAGACGAAATGGAGTTACATACCCCCATATATATATATATATATATACACACACAATATACTAGCATTTATAATTACCTCAATGTTTACCCTTACCAGAATTTATTTATTTATTTATTCCCTTTTGATCAACTATCTAGTTTACTTTCCTTTCAGTATGAAGAACTTCCATTGACATTGCTTTCTGGCCAGGTCTAGTGGTAATGAACTTCCTCAGTTTAATCTCACCCTCATTTTTGTAAAAATGCTTCACTGGATATTAAAAAAAAATGCTTTCTCTCAACACTTAAGGTACTCTAACCCACTGCTTTCTTGCCTTTATGGTTTCTGATGAGAAATCATCACTTAATCTAATTTGGACGCCTTTGTATGTAACACATTGTTTTTCTCTCAGAGTTTTCAGAATTTGCTACTTGCCCTTTGCATTTGACAGTTTGGCATGCATCTGTCTGCATGTATTTCACTTCATGTTTATCCTGTTTATGTTTGATGGGGCTCCTTGGATGTGCATATTCTCATCTTTTGCCAGTTTGGAGAAGTTTTCTGTCATTCTTTCTTTGAATATTCTTTCTGCTCTTTTCTCTCCCTCTTCACCCTGTGGGGCTCCCATAATATGCATGTCGATTCACTTCACCTTGATGGTGTCCCACATGTGGGACAGTCAGGCTATTTTTAAAGAAATACTTTTATTGAAATATTTTTACATGCATACGGTCCATACATGGTATATAATCAATGGCTCACAATATCATCATGTAGTTGTGTATTCATCACCATGATTGCTTTTTAGAACATTTGCATCACTCTAGAAAAAGAAATAAAAAGAAAAAACTCATACAAACCATATCCCTTACCTCTCCCTTTCACTGACCACTAGTATTTCTATCTACCCAATTCATTTTACTCTTTATCCCCCTATTATCTGTTTATTGTTTATCCAGTTTTTTACTCATCTGTCTGTACCTTGAATAAAAGGAGCGTCAGACACAAGGTTTTCACAATCACGCAGTCACATTGTAAAAGTTATACCTTTATACAATAGTCTTCAATAATCAAGGCTACTGGAACACAGCTCAACAGTTTCAAATATTTCCCTCCAGCCACTCCAATGCATCATAAACTAAGAAGGGATATCTATATAATGAGTAAGAATGACTTCCAGGATAACCTCTTGACTCTGTTTGAAATCTCTCAGCCATCGAAAGTTTATTTTGTCTCATTTCTCTGTTCTCCCTTTTGGTCAAGAAAGTTTTCTCAGTCCCTTGAGGCCAGGTTCTGGCTTATCCTGGGAGTTCTGTCCTACATTGCCAGGGAGATTTACACCCCTGGGAGTCATGTCCCACGTAGAAGGGAGGGTAGAGAGTTCACCTGCTGAGTTGGCTGAGAGAGAGAGAGGCCACATCTGAACAACAAAAGAGGTGCTCTCTCAGTCTATTTTTGCTCTTTATAACTCTTTTTCTTTCTGGTCCTCACCCTGACTCTTTTCAATGGTCTTGTCTTTGAGTTTACTGAGTTTTTCCTCTGCCAGCTTCAATATGCCGTTGGAACTCTCTGGGAGATTTTTCGTTTTGGTTACAGTGATCTTCACTCCAGTAGTTCTGTTTCGTGCCTTTAAAAATTTTCTGTCTCTTTATTTAGATTCACATATTATTCATTGTTTTCCTGATACTTAGTTCTTTCTCTGTATTTTTATTTATCTCCTTGAACATACTGAGGACCATTTTTTTTTAAGTCTTTGTCTAGTTTGTCCATAGTCTGGTCTTCTTCAGTGATGTTTTCTAGACTCTAAGCTTCTCCGCTACCTACATAAGCTTCAAAAGCGTAAGCCTCATGATCGAGGGTATCGCCTATGGATTTGGGTGTCCCTAAA
Source organism: Myrmecophaga tridactyla (assembly GCA_004026745.1). NCBI lineage: Eukaryota > Metazoa > Chordata > Mammalia > Pilosa > Myrmecophagidae > Myrmecophaga > Myrmecophaga tridactyla. Next base: position 49,870 of record PVIY010012859.1, on the reverse strand, counting down.
GTTGGACACAATATCAGGGGATTCCCTGATGGTAAGATTTAATAGTTCTATATATTTTCTCCCATCTGTCAGAGGAATTTGCCAATATTTTTTGATTATCTGCTTAATATACTCTAGGATGTATTCAGGTATTACAATAATCTATACAGGATTAAAGGACCTCTCTTATTCTGGGCTCTCTGTGTTTCAATTGTTCAAATGAGCTATACAGATAGGTTGAGTTAGATTATGCGCTACAGAAAATTTCAGTTCGAGACCCAACAAAGCTTTCTTCCTTTGTTCTTACAGAGTATGTGTGGTTCTAAAATATAGACACTGTCTTCCTTCCTCCTGTGTTCTGAATTAATTTAACCCCAACCTGATCAGCTTAATTTTTATCTCTATATATCAGGTTAATATATATATATACAACAGCCTCTCAAAATCCAGAAATAATAATCACCACTCCAGACTTAATGTATCTGCTCTAAAACCTTACAATCTAGGCCCCTGTTTTCTTATAAGCATTTTCTAAAGGTGACCATACCATTCTTGTTCTTTTATTTCTGGCTTATTTTGTCTCACCAAATGTCCCACATGTTCATTCACACCATTGCATGCCTCAGGACTTTGCCCTTTTTTGTAGCAGCACAACATTCATTCATGAGTATACACCATCATTCGCCAATCTACTTCTCCATCAGTGCTTCCTTCAGCCACCTGCATTCATTGGGCATCATGTATAATGCCCAAAGTCCACAGTCCATCAACATTCTCAATTTTAGATAATTTCATTGTTCCCAAGAGAAAGAAACCTAATAAACACACCCTCACCAAACAGGAAATCTAAACCTCCTCTTACCTCTTGTCCCTCCCATTATTTACCTCTGCTGTTGCTGTGGTAGTGCTGATGGTTTCCTTTTGAACATAGCTCAGAGCATGCAATGGCAGTTTCCCCCTATATCCTGGACTTAAACATGCTTTGTACAAGAATCATATCTTTGAAGTAATTCTTGTGAGAACTCATTCATATTTCTAATGTAAGTCAGTGGGACATGTAGGTCTATACAGCCCCTTTCCATCTTGTTCATCCTCAATATTCCATGACTCTTTGAAGCTGTGTTTCCCAGATTTGCCCAGTAAATACAGCCTTTCAGCTGTTTTCTGTTGTTTTGAGGAAGGGACTTTAAGCCTTTTCTACCTCTGTTGCAGGAGAACTAAGTCTCTATACCCTACCCTGGCAGCAGCAAGCTGAGCTAGGGGCACAGTGGAGGACCTCACTGCTGTGCCCGCAGCGAGTCTGCAGAACGAGCGATGGAGCCACTGCCCCGAGAAGGCAAGTCCCTGGTGTGTGCCGCACTCTGCCAGCCTCTTCCTCCTGGTCGTGGTTCTGCTCGACTCTGGAGGCTGAAATAGCTGCTTCAGACAGTTCTTGTCTGTTTAATGGTTGTTCTGGTGAAGGGGCTGATTCCTGGAGCTTCCTGCTCCGCCATCTTCCCCAAATCCTCCCCTGCGGTGTGTTCTTTGCAGCAGCCGAAGTGTGCTTATTACATGCCAGGGAAATGTCTTCTGTTTAACCGTCTAACTGAAGTCACTCACAGTTATGCATTTTCATGATGGCTCCCCGATGTGTTTGGGTGCTGTGGTAGGGACTGAATATTTTATTATAAGTATTTTAATCTTAAATACTTTAAATACTTGAAAATAAAAGTTAAGCTATTCTATAGTTTTTTTAAAGGACAAGGCAGCATTTTTGTTTTTTTCCAGTTGAGTTTAAAAACAAATAATTTGACCATGTACCTACATGTTTTTTTCTATGTGACATCATATTTGCCTACTTCTGCTAAATTTTAAATAATGGTCATAGAATGAGGAAGCAATAGGGAATTCGTATCAGAGCTTGAGATGCTAATTACTCATATACTCTTCAGCTTCCCTTTACTTGTTCCCCTGCCTGAACAGTGGCCTTCTCCGAAATTCTGTACCTCTGCTCTTTACTCTGTTTCTTCTCTAACTTAGAGATCTGATGCACCGCAGAAGGAGCAACCATCACATTTGCATTGCAGTAGCTTCAGGATTTCTGCGTAGGAGTGCCTCAAGGGTGGCAATCTACGTTCAAAGAAAAGGCTAGTTAGGGAACTCACCTTAGAGGCTATAGAAGCTCTAATACATTATTAAATTCCATAAACTTTAGTTTCCACATCTGCAAAGTTGGAAAAAATTATCTGTCTCACAGGGTTGAAGCAAATGCTAGTGAAATAAATGCCACGTTCCTGGCTCATATTAAGTAGTCAATATGGTAACTTCTGTTATTATTGTGTAGGCCATTAAAATTGAGTGGCAATACCAGAGCATGATTAGGTTTGTTTGCTATTGTCAGAAATAGATTGACAATATTAGACAAGATTATTGCCAAACCTAGAAGAGCAAAATTGCTTAAAGTGGAATATGACCTTTATATTTGAAAACCAGGTACAACAGAGTTGGAATAGTTTCCATATTTGACAAATATTGAAATCTGCTTAAAAGCATCCAAATTTGCTTTCTGTGGCAGTCTATTAACACAAATGAGTGTTAATATTGTGAGGTTGCTTTTCCTCTCTAAATTTCTAATTATTATTACATAATATGAATAAGGAGGCAAATAAATAAAAATAGTATTTAACAATCTCATTTCATACATTTTTGCTTGTATGTGTGCTGATTTTTCTGTTTCATAGAATAGATTTCTATGGAAACCAAATATTTAAGTTGAATTGTTTAAAACAGAGAATGAACCTAATGTGATGATCCCTTCAGTTGTTAAGGATAATGGTGTCAGAAAAGCCCAGGAGAGATTACAGGTAGATGTCCTGAAGAATTTCTCAATTGTAAGAATTTGAAAATCCTGTAAAGCTATAAATGTAGTGACTGCATTTGAAGTTAGGGGTTACACAAGAGAATAAACAAGGCTTAGAACATGTTTTACGTCCTGGCTAATCAAAGTGTGGTCCAAGAGGGCGGTGTGACGGTGGCTCGGTGGCAGAGTTCTCGCCTGCCATGCCGGAGACCTGGGCACAATTCCTGGTGCCTGTCCATGCAAAAGAAAAAAAAAAAAAAGCTTAAGTGTGGTCCAAAAACCAACGGTGCCGGCATCACCTGGGAGTTGGTTAGAAATGCAGGAGCTGGGTTCCTAGCCCTGAACCACTAAATCAGAATCTACATTTTAGCAAGGTCTTCAGGTGATTCCCATGCATTGTGCACATTAAAGTTTCAGAGGCTCTGCCCTAAACTAGACTTCTGGGTCTCCATATTAATAGGGGAAAAAAGAATGGAGGATAATTTACCTTAGTAACTTCTATACCTCTTGTTCTTTACCAGTGAGTTCCTTTCATTTTTTATTTCTTGTGGTTACTGCTCTTCCTTTGGCCAGGCTTTCGTCTTTATCTATAGAGCTACCTGGACTCTTAGCTGTCCCTTGACTATTCCTGTCCAGGGCAGTTTCCTCCAGTGACCCGTAAGCCAGGTTTCAACCCACCTGCCCTACTTAAACATTCAACTTTTTAGAGGATCCTTAAATTTGGAAGAAGATTTATCTAAACAGGTTGTGTCCACTAGGAAACTGGAAGAAGCCAATGAATGACAGTCCATGAAGGAACGAGAAGGTGTGAGCAGGTGTGAAGCTCTGAGTAGAGACGAGGAGATGTCAGAGAAGGAAAGGAGGGGGACGGCATCGTTCAGCATCAGGTCTCATGTGCACCTGTGCATCCTCCTGTTTCTGCATCCACCCGGGTGACCCTCTAGGGCACTAGAATATTCGATGCTCCTGAGCATATATGATCAAGGCTCTGTATTTGGTTCCCACAAAAGTGCAAAATTTGCATTAAAAAAGACATTTTGCTTTGCAGAAGATAGACGGTTCTTATTTATCTACTCATGGTAGCACAGCCCTTATTTCCTGCCATGAATGAAAAACAATAGGAAAAAAAGGGAGGAAACAACTGGTGTGGGACAGACTTGGGGACAAGTTAAGGAAATTTGTGCCATGATGCAGAGCTTTTATTGACCTTTGCTCACTTCCAAACCCTCCAGCATTGCTCAATATATAAAGTAAAATTTATGTTATTCCTTTGTAAATTCAAACTTGCCAAAAGTAAAGAAGAGTATAATAGATTTTTTCTATTTACTGATCAGTTTTTGTCCCAAGTACATGTTCAGGTGACAGCTTCCCACATGTGGAACATACTTGGGCTGGTCTGCGAGTAAAGATAGAAGAGAAAACCACGTGGATCCATCTTTAATGGATAAACTATTTTTTATCATCTTAGGCATTACTAGTTTAGAAAGATGATAGTGTAATAAAATCTATATCTAAGATAATAAAATCCACTTCATAAACCTAACATTTTTAGGCATTAGAGAATCTAAATTGGAGAAATTCTGATATACCTAAAGCAGCCTACCAAGGTGACATCAGGGGGCCTTCCATCCAATACAACTGCAACAGAAAAAACGTAGAAGGGTTGTTCGCTTTCAAAACATGCATTCATTTTTTTTACTCATGAAGAAACACTTTTGTTTTGGCAAGTGGTACACACATAACAAAGAGAAATGTTATCCATGCTCATGAAATCAAGCAGCCTCAAAGTTGTACTTTAATTGTGGTCTAAAATGCCATTGAGGTCAGATATTTGGAAGTTCTCTCCTAGAAAAGGTATCATGAATAGTTATGTTCTCAGGCCAGTGCACAAAGTTGATTTAAAGAAATGCGAGATGGTTCTTAGACCCTCTTGAGTCCTCAGTGCACGGCTTCTTCTGGAGCGCTCAGCTTCCTCAGTTTGAACTCGATTCAATTTGGCAATCAGTTGTTAAGCATATCTATGTGCCATGTGCTGGAAAATTAACTCAGAACTTTCCTGGATCCAGAACCTATTTCCCAACTCATTTCTGAGGACTGAACTACTTTGATGAACCCCAAGCCCTTCTGCAATATTCTATGACTGTCTTGGCAAAAACTTCATCCCCCAAGTAAAACAGCGTACTTGATATGGGGATTTTAGTGATTTTCCCAGTTACTGAGGGAGGGTTTGTGTTTGAGGAAACTGATGCCAAGGATCAATATGACATTCTCTAATAGCAATGAAACTGGGAAGTAACAAGTCATTTGGAAATTGATAATAAGAAACCAGGACATTGAAAAAACAAGAGTGATATAAGTTGGCCATATGTAGTAATAAATTTTGACTTATAATCTTATGAATGATCACTACCCATGCTTTGACTAATATGCTTTTTAAAACTTAATAATGGAGGATAGTAAGCAAGAAAAGGTTACAGTGGAAAGATAAATTTTGAACGAATGGATAAAAGAATGGATGAAACTGTCATTTACTAAGCATTTACTATATGCCAGACACTGTGCTAGTCAATTTCTCATTATTTCATTTTAATGAAACGTTCCTGTTTTGTAGATTAGAAAATGCATATATGAAATGTTATGACTTGCCCAAGATTACATACCCAGTAAAAGGGAGGACTGGAATTTGAATCCATCTCTTTTTGATTCCAAAGATCATAGATAGAAAAAGAAAAAAAAAATACTCTAAGAATCCTATATTCTTTTTTGGGGGGGGTGCATGTCTGGGAATTGAACCTGGGTCTCCCACATGGAAGGTGGGCATTCTAACTGCTGAACCACCCGTGCACCCCCTATATTCTTTTAATATAACTGTTTACTTATGAAAAGTTTGCAGGCCTACAAGTATGGAAGATTTCCTCGGATCCCAGTTTTCCCAGTCTGGCCAATTTCTGCTTCTGGAAAGAATTTTGGAGGAAAATTGTTATTTTTAGAGGCAAACCCCATACAGTTTGACGACAGGCTGAATGAGAGAGAAATATAGGAGAGACCTACTGTTCTAGTTTGCTGGCTGCTGGAATGCAATACACCAGAACTGGACTGGCTTTTAAAAGGGGGAACCTAAGAAGTCACTAATTTACAGTTCTAAGGCCGTGGAAAGGTCCAAAAGCAAGTCTATAGAAATGTCCAATCAAAGGCATACAGGGAAAGATACCTTGGTTCAAGAAGGCCAATGAAGTTCGGCGTTTCTTTCTCCATTGGAAAGGGACGTGGCGAACATGGCGAATATGGCGATGCCTGCTGGCTTCCTCTCCAGGCCTCTTGCTTCCTGAAGCTCCCCAGAAGTCTTCTTCATCTCTAAAGGTCACTGGCTGGTGGACCCTGTGGTTCTCTCATCCTTCTTTCATGGTTCTGCGGCTCTCTCCTCGTTCTCAAAGGGAACTCTCTCCAAAATGTCTCCTCTTTTATAGAATTCCAGTATCAAGACCCATGTAGAGTAGGTGGGGACACGTCTCCATCTAATCAAATTTAATACCCGCAATTGCTTGAGTCCCATCTCTGTGGAGATAACCAAATCAAGTTTCCAACCTTCAGTACTGAATAGGGATTAGAAACAGTCGCTCCTACAAGATGGGTTAGGAATAAAACATGGCTTTCCTAGGGCACATAAATCCTTTCAAACTGGCACACCTACTGTTCTACATTGGAAGATGTAGCTACCAAAATCTCTCAGAGAAAGAATTTGGTGAGCAGGTAGAGTGAGGAGAGGTTCAAAGAACTTTCTTCATTAGTTTTTATTGTTTAGCTATCATAGGAGAATGTGCATATCGGAAATTGCTTCTCTTAGGAAGTGACTTAGGTACAACATCAGACTGAATACATTTTCTTCATTTCTTTTGCTTTGAATTTGCTTACCGTTTGACATAATGGCAACATGAAGGATAGTTACTGAAATAGCATAACCCCAGACCCATTCTTCCACAACCAGATCGAAAAGTAATCCAAAAACACAGTAGGTGGCCTCTGTTGAAACTAAAAGAACTGCAAAGGGAAAGGCGAAATGCCATTATTTGGGACAAGAGCAGCTAGCAAGTTTTAAATACAATTAGGAACAAGATCATCAAAATTTACTCTATTGAGGAATTTTGCTAAGAATTTTTAAAATGTCCTTTCCCTTAATAATCCTCAAATTTTGGGTAAGAATTTTTTTAACATATTCTACCTCTCACTAATCCCTAGATCTATAAAACTAACTAACGATATATACATTCTGTTCTACATTTTTATACTTAGCTTTTTAGAAGATAAAATACAATAAAGTTATGGTACCCCCGATACCTGCTGGTCTGTAATTGGATTTCACATCTCGTTTTAAAATATATTAAAAACTAATGAAAAGTTCCATTCTGAGTTTTCAGAAAGGGGGGAAAATGTAGGAATTTATTGAGCGGCCGTGTTTCTTTAGTACCAATCATTGCCTAACCTGGAAGTGTGTTCCTTTGGGTCTTTGTAATGAAGCGGTGTGTTCAGATAGTCACTGGGGAAGATGACTGGTCACCTGGGGGACATTTGTCTCACAAATGACAGTGGGGAGGGAGCTGCTCTTCTAAGGCCATGGCTGTCCCAGAGTGGCTTTCCTGACCATGTAAAAAGAACTAGTTATTTAGGACAAGGACCACAAATCTGTGAGAACCCTGGCCATAAGAGGGGTTCTTTTGCTTCTTGTTTTGGATATGGATGCTTAGGCTCGGTGCTTTCAAAGGAGAGAGAGATCCATCAAACTTTCAAGTGACAAATACACTCAATCTACTGCCGAGGTCCCTTTGTAAATATTACCTTCAACAAAAATGACTTTCCTTGCCTTGTAATATGAGGTAAATGATTTGTATGTTCATATAATTCAGGACTCAATAAATCTAGGCAGGCCAACCCCATGTCTCTCAAAGCAAAAAGTAAAATAATCATCCGATGCCCTCTTGTGCAGAAGTAATTTATCACCCGGCGCTCCAGCGGTGTCCCAGCGAGTGAGCAAGACTCTCAGCGGGTGAGCAGGTCCCACGTGGCATCCTTTTAAAGGCCTTCACACTTATTCCTCTTCAATTCAATTTAATTCAACTCAACAGAATTCAAAAGTTGAATGGAAGATTCACCTTATTCCTTCTATTGCATGGGAATCCCTTTGACCGATGCCGCTCAGGTCAGCATATCCTGCCCCCTGCAGTGAAGGGTGTGGAAGGAGCTGCAGGGCTGGATGACACTGACACCACCTCTCCACGTCAAAATTCCACTCCTTCCTCCATCAGGGCCCACAGAACCTCCGGTTTTTGTAGAGAGACAGAGATGCCCCTTCTGTCAGCATTTAGAGAGCCTGAAGTTAATGTGCCGCTGCTTGGAGAGACCAGCTTTCATCTCGCAAAGCTGTAGTTGCGTGTTCTGGTAGAGAATGGCTATCTTTGTTACGATATGAAAGAAAGCATGATTTAAAGGACGTATAGAAGATTTGAAGGAAGTATGTCAGAATTCCTGCCATGCCCTTTCAGCTAAGGGTTCTAAGACTGCGGACAGGATTTTAACTTCTGGGTCAGTGTTTCCCCCCCTGTAAACTGGGGAGTGGAGAACTGTCTTACCTACATCACAGATTGTTTGAAGGATTTTAATTTAAAGTGAAAGAAATTTATAAACCATACTCAGCCACTTAAAGGAAAGTTATTAGTAATCAAAATGTTTTAATTGGACTCATGCTCTCCAGTGCCCTTACTGGACAGATAATCCAGGGTGACAAAATTATTGAAACAGAAGAGAAACCTCATGTTGAGTGTCCCAGGCTCTGCGAGTACCCATTCATTTTATCTCCAAGATCGAAAGAGCCTACATTCTCAAAGCAACACCTTTGAAGCACTGTAACACTTATCTCCCCACACCCGAAATTAAAGCTCTACTATGCTAAGGGCTCAATGTATCTCTGTGTAAATGTTAGTATTTCACGTGCGGATGTAAACTGTACCAGACATGCTGGGGTAGCGTCACTGCTCTCCACTGTGTAAAAACACAGCCTTTACAACAAACCTCTGCCATTGTCCTGTCTTCCCTTGATCCAAAGGCAAGAATTAAATTAGGACAGTTGGGTTTTAAATCTCTCTGCTCCCCAAAACACAAACATAGCCAGCACTGAACTCTTTAAGTGTTGATTTCCTTATCATGCCATAGTCTTGTTATAAAACAAGCTAATTCCATCTGCAGTAGGAAGTGCCTGAAGAGAAATTTATGATAGAATGTTATGACCTCTTGTCTCCCATTAGGACAAAAGTCTCTTGTTCTCACAGATTCTTTGTCTATAGAAAATTGAATCAATTATGGCACCAAACGGGATTACCCATTTGAGGAAGCTGTTGTAAAGCTTTTTATTTTTTCAATTTAATAACGTTAGCTGACCAAGTTTCCTATATAAATCGTATTTGAAATCTGGTTTCTTTAGCCTCGGGTGATTTTGTATATTTGTATATTTGTCCCCCCAAAAGATTATCCAATGGTTCTCTAGATAATTGCAATCTTTAAAGAATCTACCAGGCATTAAAAAAGAGTAAGGAGGAATTTAAGAGAATATTAAGAATTATTACATTTAGAAAGTAAAATTGTGATTGTTTTTTAAATTCTTTCCTGCATTCTACCTGTGGGTATTTTCTAAGCATTCATTACTTGTTATGTATTATTTTATAATGAAAGATAACATTAACATTTTATTTTTTAAAGCTTGGTTGGGCAAACTCAGCATAAATATCCTGAAAGCAAGTATGCTAGACATATATTCACTCCAAACAGGGGTTATGAGTCCCACATGTAAGATTTCTGAACACAGTAATTATCAATTAGTAATTATTTCATAGACATATTTTTGTCTGAGTTGTTTTGCCTTTGCAAAAAGTTGCCTATTAGTTTTGCAAATAAACAAACTCAAACAAAGCAGAAATGTACAAGGCAGAAAAATGAAAGTTCTGTATTATGCCAGCTGGGAGTACAATTCTCCAGACCTCTTACCCCTGATATCGGGTGTTTTACTGTTTTCTACAACATGCAAACTCTTTTGTAGTCTGCATTTCCATTTCATATCTATATCAGTACATTAAATAATTCTTCCTCCTTTGCTTTGAAAAATATTTAAATGCACAAAAAATAATCCATAATACTACCAGATAAAATTCACATAAGAACTCTACTTGCTCCATCTATTCCATCCTGTTCCATCTCCTAGGAATAGCCACTCTGAACATTTTTATGGCACTTTTCCTGATTAATTTTTGAAGGCTGATGTATGATGCAGATGGCTGAGAAGAAGGCCTGGTATTTTTGTAATTTTCATGAGACAAAAAATATTTTGCTTTTTGGAGATGCTCAATTTACAAAGTTGACAAAGATTAAAAAGTTAAAACCAATCACTTTTATAATTTGCATTGAGCAGTGAGGGATTTGCTTTGAAATCAAACATTGCCAGGCTGTCCAATTCAAGTGCCCTGCAGATATGACAGCTGCAATAGCTCCCTTTGGAGGAGGCAGTCCGTAGTCCAAGGCTCTGCCCTCACTGGTCACATACAAAGTGACCTGCTCAACCCAGGCTCTGGCCCATCGGGGGAACCAGCTGGCTCTGATGGCAGCTAAAGACACTCTCCAGCCACATTGTCCTCCTTGTCCAAACAACTCTCCTCTGTCCACCACAGGGACTTAAACATATTTGAGGTCTTAGCTGTAATCTTGGGAGCGCCTTCCATCATAGGTGGGAGGAGAGCCTGATAGGGTGGGGAGACCACAGGCTTAGGAGCTAAAAGAACTAAGTTCTAATCCTGGTGGTGTTGTCATCTGTGATCGTAGAAAGTTAATGTCTCTCGGCTTCAGTTTCTTATCTGTAAATTGAAGAAATTAACTTCTGAGATCTCTCCTTGTCCTAAAATCTGTGTCTATATATATAAAGTATACATTTGGACTTTTCACTGAGTTGTGTTGTAGTTGTAGCTGTGTGTCGCTGGTCAATCAGCTGCCTCGTGGAAATTTAAAGTCCAATTACTTCAAACTCGGCTCTGACCCACTACACCTCCCCAGTCCCATGCTCGGAGAGTCCTGAAGTGTCTCCTTTCTTTCCACACCTTCCCAGTACCAGGCAGCAGCTGAGGCTGTGTGAGCACCAGTGGGTTTCCCCAGTGAGTTTGTCTGCAAACACACAGAAGAATATTCTTTCCATTGCAAAAGCTGGTATAGCTGAATTTTTTTGGTATTAATTTGTCTATTGATACTGAGAGGCACAGACTACTTGCATGAATAATAAGATTAAATTACATAAACACTCAACATCTATAAAATTGTTTGTAATTATAATTATCGTATTTTAAGGCAATCAATTTATTGGCAATCTAACTTTGTAGGGAAAAAATTCCACTATAGCAAGACAAAAAAATTACCTGAAAAATCAATGCCCCACAATTACAAAGAATAGACACCATGTATCTATGCATGCGTTAGCATTAGGGATGCCCAGGTTAATAAGCCAAGCCCTTGGTCTTGAGGAAATTCAAATTCAAATGGGGAAGCTAAGCCTACCTATAATTATGCCTAAGAGTCACTTCTGGAGAACCTCTTTTGTTGCTCAGATGTGGCCTCTCTCTCTCTCTCTCTAAGCCTAACTCTGCAAATAAACTCATTAATCTATGCCCCTACGTGGGACATGACTTTCAGGGGTATTAGTCCCTCTGACAATGTGGGACATGACTCCAAGGGATGAGCCTGACCCTGGCACCATGGGATCGACAATGCCTTCCTGACCAAAAGGGAGGGAAAGAAATATAACAAATAAGGCTCAGTGGCTAAGAGATTTCAAATAGAATCAAGAGGCTACTCTGGAGGTTACACTTAAGCAAGCTTTAGCTAGATATTATAAATTGCCATGGTTTGCCAAGCCCCAACCAACAGTATTCCTGAAAACCTTAAAGTGTTCTCAGGGCTGTATATGAAATTCTATAATAGTTTTACTGAGTTTATTTCCCAGAAACCTCAAACCTCCAGATTGTTCCTGTGTCACAGAAGTCCTGAAACCCAGAGGTACCCGTCTCTCCAAGAATTTAACAGTTCCACCCCCCCCACCCCATAATGTTGACACCCCTTCTCAACATGAAGAGGTTAGAATGGTCATTGCCCAAGTATCTGTAAAGATTGAGAGAAGGCTCAGATGAGAGGGAAGAGTTGTAACAGAGATGTTAGGATGTAACAAATGAATATGACTATGGAATCATTATATGGACATCCAGTCTCCAGTGTGTTAGAGCAGCTAGAAGGAAATATTCAGTGAAATTACAGAACTATAACCCATACCATACTTTGAAGTTGGTTCTATGACTACCTATTAAAATGTACTTTGAAGTCTATCACTTTTCTGCATATATAGTATATTTCACAATTAAAAATGTTTTAAAAAAACATGTTTTGCAGAAGCAATGTATGTGTTATCCTACTTTGCCCTCAAGATAACCTTCTCTGGGATTATTGTCCTTGTTTACCAAATGAAGGCACTGAAATAAGAGAATATCTGTGGCTTGCCAAGATGGCCCTGGAAGTCAGTGAGTGCCTGGGCCGGAATGTAGCTCTCCTGAATTGCAGCCCAAACTTATTTTCTAGTATTTATCAGGAATGATGAAAGTTGGGTTTAGATGATCTTTAAGCTCCCTTCTAGTTCAAACCTCCTCTTATTTAACACCAACTCAAGGAGTAATATCTTCATTTTCTTGCCATAACCATTCTCCAAAAAAGAGAAATAGCCCTGCCTGGCACTATCCACTTCTGTTTGTGACTGTTACGTTTATCATTTTCAAAGGGGGGACATTTGCTTATTTTTACTTAAAACATAAAAAATATGCCATCTTTTAAAAATCTTTGTCCTAAAATCCCCTTGGGGGATGTGGGATAAAGGAGGAAATATTAAATTTCCCAACTGGGAAATTCCTGATATTCTCGCAATCTTGGGGCTTGCCTTTAGGAAGCTTGTTCCTGCAAAGGAGAGGCTAAGCCTGCTGATAATTATGCCTAAGAGGGCCCCTTTTATTGCTCAGATGTGGCCTCTCTCTCTCTAAGCCAGCTTGGCAGGTGAACTCACTGGCCTCACCCCTATGTGGGATGTGACTCTCAGGGGTGTAAATCTCCCTGGCAAGGTGGGACAGGACTCTCAGGACAAGCTGGGACCTGGCATCATGGGATTGAGAAAACCTTCTTGACCAAAAGGGGAAGAGAAAAATGAGACAAATAAAGTGTCAGTGGCTGAGAGATTTCAAACAGAGTCAGGAGGTTATCCTGGAGGTTATTCTTGAACATTATATAGATATCCCTTTTCAGTTTAGGGTATATTGAAGTGGCTGGAGGGAAGTACCTGAAACTATACAGCTGTGTTCCAGGAGCCTTGTTCTTGAAGATGATTATATAACTATATAACTTTTACAATGTGACTGTGGTGATTGTGAAAAAATAAAAAATAAATGAAGAATGAGAAACAAATCCACATTCTCTATTCCATAAAGACACCTCAAGTGTTAGATATAAACTCCATTCATATTCAATCTTAGCTTTTTAATTCCGTTTGAAGACAATAAGCTACTTAAAAGCATGATGCAACGCATGCTCAGAGGCATGTGGTACATGATGTAGAACAGGATGACACAGAAAAGGAGGTTCGGGAAAACAACGCAGAGAGCACAGGTGTGAAGTCCAAAAGCCGAGAGCTTTGTTACATGGTTATTAGTTGCTAGTCTGATAAATAAAAATGACAAATAGTTGCTAACCCATATTGGCCAGACGTGCAATGCTTGGAGAACCATGACATGTGCCATGAAGGGCTGCTGTTGGAGAGGCTGGCGCACTCTACATTTACACCTTGGATCGGGGCAGTGTGTAAACCCGTATCACTTACCCTCCTTTCACTTGAACAAGCCTCCTAAGTGCCAATATTGGTATTTTAACTTGCCAAAAGGATTCTAAATGTTAGCTGTAATAATAATAAACATACGGGAACAGCTAAGAAATTTTGAAATATGATCAAAACTGCTTAATAACATGACAATTAAATCTGTGTACAAGAATTTACAGACTAATTAGCTAACACAAAGTAGATGGCCCTGAAATGGGCTCACATAGGAGACTTCAGAAGGAAGCAGCACAGATTAATATGGACCAGACAGATTATTCAACAGTGTTGAGAAAATTGTCTAACGCGTAGGAAGAAAAATCCCATTAGCTTCCAGGCTTATACCAGACTCCAAAATAAATTTCAGAGGGATTAATATCTTAAATACCAAGAAACAGATTGGGAGAAAATATTTGCAAGTTATACAACAGGCATAGGATCCACAGCTCCAATACATAAAACTCATATACATTCTTAAAAAAGACAAACTAATAGAAAAGTGGGAAAAATGTATAAATAGGCAATTCACAAGAAGGAGCATGTAAAAAGCTGATACACATTTGAAAATGTGCTGCACCTCACTAATATTTAAAATGTATTCCTACAATTATAACAGGCATTTTAGCAAATCAGTGGAAATTTTTGAGTTGGTTCTTTTTACTTTGGAATCTCTTTCAAAGTTAATTTCTAGTTAGCCAATATTATAGCTTTAGGATTCTTCATTTTCTGTGCTTGACCAATTCACCAAATCTTTAAATTAGCCTGGGTGCAGAGGGAGCCCTCTACGCGAAGTTAGCAGCAGAGCACACCAAAACCAGTCGGCTGGATGGACAAAACCGACCACTCGGAAGCACTTACTTCTTCCAACTAGTTAATGACGGGAGTGTCAGGCCTAAGAGGGCCACGGGAAGCTCGGACTCCAGGTTCTGGGACCGTCAGAACCTCCCCTGTCCTTAACCCTTCCCATTCTTCTGTCTGTTCTGTTTTTTCGCATGGGCTGCACCGGGAACCGAACCCGGGTCTCCAGCATGGCAGGTGAGAACTCTGCCTGCGGAGCCACCGTGGCCCGCCCCTTCCCATTTTTTTTAATTTTCATTTTTTGTGGCAGCATATATAGAGCACAATGTTCCATTTAAACCACTTTAATGTGTACGATCCAATGATATTAATTATATTTACAATATTGTGTTATCATCACCACCATCCATTACCAAAACCTTTTCATCTCCCCAAACAGAAACTCTGTGCACGTGAATTAATATCTCCCCATTCACCCCAACACTCCTGGCCCCTGGTAAGCTGCAATGTACTTTCCACGAATTTGCATATTCTAGAATACTAGGTACTTCATAAGTGGAGTAACAGAATATTTATCCTTTTATGTCTGGTTTATTTCACTCAACATGTTATCTTCAAGTTTATCCATATTGCAGTTTCTGTTAGAACTTTTTCAAGCTGAATAGTAATCCATTGAGTGTATATACCGTGTTTTCTCTATCTGTTCATCTTTTTATGAATACTTGAGTTGCTCCCTCTTTATAACTATCCAAATAATGTAGCCATGACCTTTGCTATACAATATCTGTTCAAGAAGTAGGATTGCTGGGTCATATGGTAATTCTATGTTTAACTTTTTGAGGAACTGCCAAACTGCTTTCCACAGTGGCTGCCACTTTACATTCGCACCAACTATGTACAAAGGTTCCCATATCGTTTCTTGCCAATATTTCCCATTTTCTCAAATAGTCGTCCTAGTGGGTATGAAGTGGTTATTATTGTGGGTTTTGGTTTGTATTTCCCTGCTGGCTAATGTTGTCGTGCACCTTTTCATATGTTTATTGGTTTTTTGTGTATCTTCTCTGGATAAATTTCTATTTAATTAGTTTGCCCATTTTTTAATTGGGTCGCTTGTCTTTTTGTTGTTGAATTTTAAGAGTTCTTTATATATTCTGGATACTGAACTCTTATCAGATATGTACTTTCCGAATATTTTCTCCCATTCTATACATTGCTGTTTTACTTTCTTATTAATGTCCTTTAATGCACAAAAGATTTTAAAAATTTTGATGACATCACATTTATCTATTATTTCTTTTGTTGCTCATGTTTTTGGTGTCGTATCTAAGAATTCTTTGCCTAATTCAAGCCCCTGTAGATTTTCTCCTGTTTTCTTCTAAGATTTTTAAGGTTTTTGCTCTTAAATTTACATGGTCCATTTGAGTTAATTTGTGCATTAACAAGTCAACTAATTATTAAATTAGTTATTAAATTAATTATCTCACATGATTAATTATGTGATATAGGGATTGAATTTCATTCTTTTTTTACATGCCATCCAGTTTTCCCTGAACATTTAATGAAGAGACTCTTCTTTCCCTATTGAATGTACTTGGTACCCTTGTCAAAAATCAAATTCTATTCCACTGGTCTATTTGTCTGTCCTTTTGCCAGTACTACACTGTTTTGATTACTGTAACTTTGCAGTTTTTAATTTTGATATTGGGAGTTCTCCAACATTGTTATTTTTCAAGGCAATTTTGTCTATTTGGAGTTCCTTGCCATTCTCTAGGAATTTGATGACTGGCTTTTCCTTCCTCTTTTGAGCAGGCTGCTGGAATTTTTTTCTTTTAATGCTAACAAAGATTTATTTATGTAACCCGCTCCATTCCCCCATGCTATCACTTCTGATACTGTTTTGCAAGTGTGACATAGTCTGTCCAGCAAGCTCGGAGCCTCTGGGTCATTAGTGGCCCTCCAGGATGTCCGGAAGCTGTGGTGTCCTCAGCTGTGGTGTCCTCAGCTGTGCCCACCGCTGCCCGGACTGCTACTCCCTGCGCTGGAGCGGGCAGCCACTGCAGGGTGAGGTTTTCACTTTCCAGCTGTTTGTTGTGGTGGTTGAACAGCCTTCGCCTCTGGGGGAGTAGGTGCCCTCTGGCCTCTTAAAATGGGAAAATTTCTCTGAGCAGGAGTGTAGCTTTATCTCTGAAGGGTTTAAGCTTGGGGGAAGGAGGTCAAATTAGCTACCAAGGACAGGGAAGGCAAGCCTTCACGCCAAACCACATCATGATTCTAATCAAACTGGTACATGTGATTCAAATTATTTCTCCATCCTCTCCAAGAGCAGCAGGCCATGAGGTAGGCTGATGACCTGTGAAATTTCAATTTTAAAATATGAAACTGGGTTTGATTTATTAAAAAGCCAGCCCATTCCTCTAGCTCTGAGTGGCAGCCACATAGAGCGAGAACAGGGCTGGAAGACTGGGTCACATCTGGCGAAGTCTCCCTTCCCCACCCTCTTGGCAACAACTCATGCCAAGTTCCCATGCCCGGAAATCATGGAGAGTTCTCCTATGGCTTGGAAGAGAAGTGGCCTCTGGCCACAGAACCATCATATGCTCTCGACAATGATGCAGGGACTGCAGACCACAGGGATTTTGATTGGGTTGCATTGAATCTGCAAATCGCTTTGGGTACTGTTGGTATCTTAATAATATTTCTCCCGATCCATGAACACATGGGTTGGCTTGGGTGAGAGTGAGGCACTGGTATAGGCAAAAGATCAGCACCCACAAAAACATGAGGCAAGCGGAACTTGGAATTGGGGGAGGGACGATAGAGAGTGCTGGAAGAGTCCGGATCAGATCATGAAGGGAATTTATGTCATGATGAGGAATTCTGAAGGTCTGAAAGTTGTGGGGAGGTTGTGAAAGATTTAAGAAGGAACCATGTAGACTGTAGGTAATGGGCCATTGGTCGGGCAGAGCACGTCAGTATGTTTGGAACACTCTATGCCAGCAGTGGGGTGGAAAAGAGGACAGAGTGTAAGTGAGTGAGGAAATAGAACTGAGAAGTTACAGGGTTGAGGGAGAGGCAGTAGTTAACTGTGTCCCCCAATTTTCTCACTTTGGATGGACCACAGGAAAAGGTACAAATCAAAGTCAAAATGATTGGAATAGCAGTGGATGATCTGGCCAGTGCTGCCCAATAGAAATAAGATGCAGGCCAGAGAGGTTACGTTAAATTTTCTAGTAAATAGAGGAATAAAAGTCAAAAGAAATAGGGATAAAATTAGTTTTAATAATAAATTTACTTTACCCCAGTATAACCAACATATTATCAATTCAACATGCAATGGATGCTTAAAAAATGTTAATGAGATATTTTACATTCATTTTTATGTACATCTTCCAAGTCCAGTACATATTTTCCTTAATAGCATATCTGAATTTGGCCTAGCCGCATCCGTAGTTCCAGGACTCAATAGCCCCATGTGGCCCGTGGCTGCTGTATTGGACATGCAGTTCCGGTCTCTGCTGTCCTTCATGCTTCGTCCCCTCACCCTTGACCCAATCAGTTGATGGCTAACTACAGCCACTGGTTATTGAGGGATTGCTAAGTGCAAAACACTGGACTCATATTTCCTCATGTTATCAATCTCCCATCTACCCTTCTACACATATGAAAAATTATTTGGGTTTGGGTAATTATCATCTGCATTTTATAGATTAGGAAGCTGAGGCAAAAGGAGATTAAGAAATTCATCTCAGCTCTTGTGGCCTGTAGGTGGCAGGGCTATGGCCAGACATGAGGAGTGTTGGAGACTCTGCCTGACTTCCCACCTGGTAGGCTCACCATGAAGGCACATTGAAGACTTAATTCTAGTTCAATGCTTTCTTTTTGCAATCATGGAAACTGAGACTAGGATGGTGCTTTAGTTTCCTTGGCTCTTCAAGCAAAGGCCATGCAATGGGTTGGCTTGAATGATGGGAACTTAATGGCTCCCTGTTTTTTTTTTTTTTAATTTGCATATGGGCAGGAGGCACCAGGGATCGAACTCCAGACCTCCAGCATGGCAGGTCGGAGCTCTGCCTGCTGAGCCACGGCAGCCGCCCAGCTCCCTGTTTTGAGATGAGGTAGAAGTTCACATCACGTCAAGGGGATGCTTTCTCCCCAAAGACTCTGGCCTATGGGGCTGGCTGCGGGACCCTGTTCCTGGGCCCCTCTGTCGCATGGCACCGCCTCTCCTGGCCTCCTGTTCTTGTCTAAGCTCCGCTGACCTTCAGCTTCTTGCTTCCTGTGGCTTTCCCTCCCCTGAGAGGCCTTCCTGGTTGAGGGGGCCACCTTAACTGAAGTGTCCTCATCCAAAGGTCCTGCTTACTTGGGTTCACGCAGTAAGTGGGAATGGATTAAGTTTAAGGACATGTTTTTCTAGGGTGCACAGAGCTCCAAACTACCACAGATGGGACAAGTAAATGGCCCAGGGCACAACTTTGTTTGGTGACAGCACTGAGTTTAGGAAAAACGGGTGTGTAATGCTGCCCAGAGACGAACTATAATTTCATTATTGCACTTTAGGAACATCTAGTATATGAGGATCAAATCTGTAGATATTTAGCTATAGCCAAAAGTTTTATTGATCTTTAAAAATAAAATTAAAAAAAATGTATTTGCATCCTGAATCAAACTGTAAAAATAAAAATGACAAATTAATGGTATTGTGGTTTTTTAAAATTTTTATCTTTAAAGAAACAGAAATATCTTCAGACAAAATAATATGAGCCCACACTGGTGTCAAAATAAAATGGTGAAGAAATACGTGGAGACAGGAGCGGATCGCTGGGAAGCTGTGTGATAGGTCAATGGAGCTCAGTATATGATTATGTCTGTATTTGCATATTTTAACTGCTTCATATTTTTAAAAATTCTCAATAAATTCATATAAGTGCAGGCTTAGGTTTCCTATTTTGTGAGAGTGTGTTTATTTGTTGTCTTTCTCTTGGGAACAATGAAATTATCTAAAATTGAGAGTGTTGATGGACTGTGGACTTTGAGCCTTCTACATGATGCCCGATGAATGCAGGTGGCTGAAGGATGCACTGACAGAGAAGTAGATTGGTGTATATTTGTGAATGAAGGTAGTGCTACTACAAAAAGGAACAAAGTCATGAGGCATGCTAGGATGTAAATGAATGTGTGGGACATTTTGTGAGGCAAAATATGCCAGAAACAAAAGAACAATGTGGTATGGTCATCTTTAGAAAATGCTTACAAGAAAACAGGGGCCTAGATTGTAAGCTTTTATGGCAGACACATTTAGTCCGGAGTGGTGATTATAACCTGATATTTAGAGATAAGAATGAAGCTGATCAGGTTGAGGTTAACGTAATTCAGAACACAGGGGTAAGGAAGACAATGTTTATATTTTAGAACCACACATACCCTTTGAGACCAAAGGAAGAAAGGTTTATTTGGTCTGGAACCAAAATTTTCTGTAGCACATAATCTAACTCACTCTATCTGTATAGCTCGTTTGAACAAGTGAAACACAGGGAGCACAGAATAAGAAAGAAGTCCTTTAATCCTGTATAGATTATTGCAATGCCTGGATACATCCTAGAATATATCAAGCGGATATTCAAAAAATATTGGCCTAATTTCCTAATATAACTTATGTAGACAGCTTAATTGAACACCATAAGTATATGGAACCTTGAGTAGGGTGTAAGATTTTGTTGGTCTGTCCAGATTGATGCCCTGATAAATCCCATAGTGATTTGAACAGTGAATGAAACAGTATTTGCAAAGTCTGTTTGCGAATAGTGAGAAAGGGGGAAAGTTCAACTTCCCCAAGTTGAATTCTTGATATTCTCACAAGTAGTGTAGACAACCAAAGCTACAGGCTGAGCCCCCAATCTTGGGGTTTATTCATATGAAACTTAACCCCACAAACAATAGATTAAGCCTACTTAAAATTAGGCCTAAGAGTCACCCCCAAGAGAACCTCTTTTGTTGCTCAGACGTGGCCTCTCTCCAGCCAACACAACAAGCAAACTCACTACTTTCCCTCTCTACATGGGACATGACTCCCAGGGGTGTGGACCTTCCTGGCAACGTGGGACAGAAATCCTAGAATGAGCTGGGACTCAGCATAAAGGGATTGAGAAAACCTTCTGGACTAAAAGGGGGAAGAGAGAAATGAAACAAAATAAAGTCAATGGCTGAGAGATTTCAAACAAAGTCGAGAGATTATCCTGGAGGTTACTCTTACTCATTAAATAGATATCACCTTGTTAGTCAAGATGTAGTGGAGAGGCTGGAGGGAACTGTCTGAAAATGTAGATCTGTGTTCCAGTAGCCATGTTTCTTGAAGATGATTGTATAATGATATGGCTTCCATGATGTGACTGTGTGTTTGTGTAAATCTTGTGTCTGATGTTCCTTTTATCTACCTTATCAAGAGATGAGTAAAACATATGAAATAAAAATAGGGGGAACAAATGTTAAGATAAATTTAGATTGAAATGCTAGTGATCATGAAAGGGAGGGGTAAGGGGCATGGTATGTATGAATTTTTTTCTGTTGTCTTTTTATTTCTTTTTCTGAATTGATGCAAATGTTCTAAGAAATGATCATGATGAATATGCAACTATGTGATGATATTGTGAATTACTGATTATATATGTAGAATAGAATTATCAAAAGTTAAGAGTGTTTGCATTTGTTATTATTTTTTTTAATTAAAAAATATATATATATTGACAAAGTTCCTCAAGGGATGGAAGAAAAAATATGACACTATTAAACCTTACCATCAGGAAATCCCTGATACTGTGTCAAACTTTAGGGACACCCAAATCATAGGCCATGCCCTCGATCATGAGGCTTACTCTTGTGAAGCTTATGTAGGTAGCACAGAAGCTTAGCTTACCTATAGGTGTGTCTAAGAGTTACTTCTGGAGGACCTCTGTTGTTGCTCAGATGTGACCTCAGTCTCTCTGAGCCCAGCTCTGCAAGTGAAATCATTGGCCTCCCCACTACGTGGGACATGACATCCAGGGGTGAAAGTCTCCCTGGTGATGTGGGAGAGGACTCCCAGGGATGAATCCAGACCTGGCACCATGGAATCAACAATTCCATCCTGACCAAAAGGGGAAAAAGAAGTGTAACTAATAAAGTATCAGTGGCAGAGACCCCCACTGGGGACCCCCAACCAGGACCATTCCAGCCAATCCTAAAGAACACCTAGGGCATTATGTAAGATTCCACAAGGGTTCTATGCACTAGAGTAACTTTCCAGAAACCTACAACCTCCGGATGGGTCCCTGGTCCAGATAAGTCCTGAAACCTAGCCCAGCCTCTCCAGAACATTAGATAGTTCCATCTCCTTACCCCATATTAGTGACAGACCCCTCCAATATGAAAAAGTTAGAATGGCCATATCCCAAATACCCCTAAAGAGAGGGACAGAAAGATCAAAGGTGATGGTGGAGTTATAAAGAGAAGGGAGGATTTAACAAATGAATATGAATGCTGAATCATTAAATTGATATCTCTTTTAGTCTCTAGTATCTTAGAGCAGCTAGAAGTCAAAACCTAAAATTGTGGAATTATAATGCAGGTCAAACTCTGAAATATGCTCTCCAACTAATTGTAGTTCTGTGCTTGAAATTTATTGCTTTTTTGGTATATATGTTATTTTTCACAAAAAAAGAAAGAAAAAAAGTCGATTGTGGTGATAAAAAATTATTTAAGCCCTCTAGCCTCCTATATTCTGGAGCAGCTAGAAGGAAAAATGTGAGAAGATCGTATGTTAGCCCATGACACACTCTGGGATCTGTCCTGTAACTACTTATTGAAGAGTGCATTGAAAATGATTGCTTTTTTATTGCTTTGCTTTGTATATGTGTCATATTATACAATAAAAATAAAAAAAATAAAATTCTCAATAAATTAATTTAAGCACAGAACATCTTTGCAAGGTTTCACAGTATAGTTAATGAAGCTGTGAGAGGTGCCCCTATTTCTTGGGGATGTGGGCATCCTTGGTTTGCTCCCCACTGGGCATCGGGCTCGAAGCTAAGCACGTTGCAAACCTTGATTCCTTGGAGTTCCAGCAACACTGCCCATGAGGAAACGGTGTCTGTATTTGTGATAACCAGAGAAGGCTTTCCCTTCTTTGTTCCTTTGGGGTCAAGGGCAGCAACTGTTTCAGGGGATTTATGGTGCTGTAGACCTTTGAGGTGGGAGAAAGAGGGCCCCTGGGCAGTTCCAAGGAGACAACAAAGTCCCAGGGTCCTGGCGGTCCGGCTTCTCTGTTGGACTCTCCAAGGGCAGGGGCCAGGCAGTCAGCTGCCCCTCACAGCTGCAAGTAAAACGCCTTCCACGCCCACCGCACACCAGTGGGGATACGCGGCACTTCTTCATTGTGACTTCCTGGAACGAGCCGCAGAGCCTTCCAGGTGGCCCCCTCCCGCTCCCTCTGCCCTTCTCCAGACGCCGTCCTTCCTTGCAACTTAGTCTGCGGTTCTCACCTCTGCAGCTTCTTCACCAGCCCCCCTCCCTTTCTCCAGATCTGGGCACCCCTTAGCAGGATCCCTGGGGAGGTGGTCAGGCTGCCTCTGGGGTCCTCTAGTAAGTCTCATGTCTGAGAACATTCAGAAAGTAAACAACCTCAACTCCAAAAGTTCCTTTTTACTACATTCTACTACAGCAAACTTAATTCCCTGGGACAATGTCATCTGCAACTGAGGAACTGTCAGAGGGGGAAAACACAAACATGATTCCCAATATTACCTTCCTGCATATATGAAGTTCACTGCTGGAGTCTGCTGTTTCCCTGTGTTCACCTTGGTGCTCCAGCCACACTTACCAGGGTTCTATTCCTGGGGAAGTTCAATCTATTCCCACCCTCTTAGATCCAACTGCTCCTGATTTTGGAATGTGAACTCCCGCTCAGCTTTTCAGTCTCAGCTTAGACCTCACTTCCTCCAAGAAGACTTCCTTGGCATTTTATTCTTTGTTAGATGGTCTTTACCATCCTCTTCTCTATCAGAGACCTCATTCGTCTTAATATGGCTGGTAATTGGCCAAAGCTGGGATATGCTCTATTATAATACAGGCCATTTATAAATACAATTTCTTTCTTAAAAACCTTGCACTCCTTTTTTTGTTTGTGCACAGTTTGTAAAACTATTCTGAAAGTGGCATACATGTGTGCAAATCTACAAAGAGAGCAAATTTCTGCTGTGCAAATGCTTTATAAGATATTTTTAAAAACCTGCCTGCTTCCACTGGGCCCTTACATCACCATTTCTGATAAAGCATTTTGATGCCAGCTTTCCTTCCAGTGTTCCAAACAATAAGGCGGTTTTAAATGAGTTGAAATGAAGGCAGGACTACACCTCCTAGAGAGGAAGAGAAGAAAGTCCCGTTGGGTTGACGCTTCAGAAGTCCCCCCAGCCAGGGTTATCTCTCTAAGAGCCAGGCTGGGACCCCAGGCCGTGAGCGAGCGCGGGCACGTGGCGCATGGCTGAGCATGTGAATCTCGGTGGCGCGTGCGAGGCCAGCACAGCGCACTGAACTGGCTCGACGGGGCAGAATCCCGCAAGGAATCGCTCATGTTCCTTCCATTCTCCTGCAGCACCTTCAGTCTGGTTTTCATTTGTTTCTCGACTCCCTCCCGCATGTAATAGCGCCCCGGCGGGACGTCTCCACGCGCTGAGTAATGATAGTTCTCCAGGTGATGCCGAAAGGCGTGGACCCTATTGTGCGGCAACACTTACACGCGTGTTCTAGGAAGGGGGTGGGTCGCGGCCCGGCCCTCCTGTGGTCCCTGACCCAAGGTGAGGGCTCAGTAGGGGCTCAGTGACCATGAGCTGACTGCGTGGCAGCGTGAGGGCCACGCAGCAGGGCCGGCAGGACGCACGCGAGGTGCGGGTATGTTCACTAGGATAAGTTGTGCTCAGGCCACCCTGAAAGAAAAGCAATCTCTGCTGCCCCATGAGGTAGTCATCAATAAGCAGATAATCATTGCACTGACCTGGTGCCCAAAGCTATTTTCAAACTTCCTGGGGATGCAGGAGAAGTGAGATGAGACCAAGTTATTACACAGTGAATGATCGCCACAAGCAAACGTACCCAGAGTGATGCCCCCCATAAAGGCTGCTCGTGTAGATTTGCTCACCCTTTGAAATGACGTGGGGGCCAGGATGATAATCACCTCTTTATAGATGAAGAAATGGAGCCTCAGAGAAATCAAGTGATTTTCACAAGGTCTCACAGCTGGTCCTGGGAAGAGTTTCAATTTTATATCAATTTTATCTACTCCGAGTAAAACCTAAGCTTTGTGTTTGGATTATAAGGGCAAAACTATCTGGCAGAAGAGACATAAAAGGCTTCATAAAAACATTACATATTTTCTCTTTTCTTCTTTACACAAAAATAGCAAACTTGGGTAGTGCAACGGTGGCTCAGTGGCTGAATTCTCTCCTGCTGTGCCAGAGACCCGGGTTCGATTCCTGGTGCCTGCCCATGCAAAAAATTGCAAACCCTATACCAGGAGCTCGAGACATTTTCTGAATTGGACCTGGAGTAAATGTTCTCTGTTCTGTGGGTCATGCTATCCGTTCACAACTACTCCACTCTGCCCCGCAGTGCAGAGGCAGCCATAGACAAAATGTAAATGAATGGGCAGGGCTGTGTCCTCATCAGACTTCACTTATGAAAAGCGCCGGTCACCTCTGTGGATTTGGCCCACAGACCGTAGTTTGCCAAACCCTGCTCTAGACAATAATGCACTTCTCTTTTTTTACGTAAGAATATATTCTGGAAACCATCCCTTGAGGGGTTCATAGGAAATCTCTAGGTTTTTAATGCTTGTAAAGTAGACTGTGCAGAAATATCATGGTTCATTCAACCAGCCATCACAGATGGGCATTTAGGTTGTTTCCAATATTATACTATTAATAATGATGTCACAATAAATAGCCCTGTACATATATTGTTTGGTTTTTGCAGAGGTGCATATTCAGAGTAAACGCCTATAAGTGGGATTTTTGAGTTACAGGGTAAATGCATATTTGACTCTGCTAGATATGACAAGACCTCTGCCACTGGTGTTTCATCATTCTGTACCTGCACTAGCTTTCTCCACAAGCTTCCCAGAGTGTATTATCCAATTTTGTATTTTTGCCAAAGTGATACAAGAAAAATGGTAGCTCATGTAGTTTCAATTTGCATTTCTCTTATTATAAGTCCAGTATGGGGTCTTTTATATGTATATAGGCTATCTGCATGCATTTTTGCTGTGAATTCATGTGTTTTGCCTGTTTTCCTATAGATTTTTGGTCTTGATCTTTCTTTTCTTTATTTTTAGAGTTATTTTACAATAGGGTGATTGGCCTTTTTTTTGAGGCATTTGTGTCCAATATTTCCTCTTAGTTTATTATCTGTCCTTTGAATTTATTTTTTTTTTGCTGTGCTAAAAGGTTGTTTTTTAAAAAAACATTTATATGCTCAGATTTATCCTTTTACTCTTCTTTTTCATTAAATCTAGAATTTGAGTCACAAAGTCAATAAGTCATAGATTGTATAGGAATTCATTCTTTTTTGAGTCATTTGTGAGCTTTCCTTCATTATATTTATATCTCTGACCTGCTTAGTTTATTGATATATGATGTAAGTTATGGATTCAACCGGGTCCTTTTCCAAATGACTATCCGGTTTCCAGAAGCCCTTAAAAATCATCCCCAGTGAGACACCACCTTCTTCGTTACTGTATTTCCATGTGTACATCTGTCTGTCTGTCTGTAGACATTCTGCTCTTCTCCACTGGTGTCTCTGTCTTTCCATCTGTTCATGGACCAACATCACACTGTTTTAATTATAGAAACTTCATAGTATATTTTAATGTTTCGTAAAGATAGTTACCTCTCATCGTTTGTTTTTTTAGGGTTTCATAACTAATTTTCAGGTTTATTTTTCCCTGTATAAACTTCAACAGTTATTTGATAGCTCCATAAAACAAGTTTATGTCATTTTCATCAGGATCATAATAAGTCTATTATTAAAATGGAGATAACTGATAGCTTTATAATGTTTACTCATACATTCGAAAGCAAGAAATCTCTCCAAACTTATCTGCTTTTGTGTCTTTCAAGAGTATATTAAGTTTTCCTTATATAGATTTTACACACTTCCTGTTGTTTCTCCTTAAATAGTTCCTCTTTTTACTGCTAATGTAAATGAAGATCTATCTTCCATTACATGATGGAAATAGCTGTTGCTTGTGTTTATAAAAGCATGGTAGGTTGAATTATATACCTCCCTCCCACACACACACACACACACACACACACACACACACAAACACAACAACCAAAACGCCTCATAATCCTTTCCTGTGGGTGTGAACCCATTGTAAACAGGACCTTTGAAGATGTTAGTTTTAGTAAATGTGTGGCCCTTTACTGAGGAGGTTGGGCCTTACTCCTGTGGCTGCTGAGGTTTTATGGAGAGAGCCACCCAGGGCAGCAGAAGCCGGAAGCCAACAGAATCTGGAAGAGAGAGGAAAGGACATAACTGGCTTCTTGGAAAGCCAAGGAACCCTAAGGTTGCCAGCCCAGCCAGAACGCTGCCTACTCCAGGAGGGTGTAAACCTCCTGGTCTCTGAAACCCTGAGATCATAAATTCCCAGCGTGAGGCCTACCCATGTGTGATACTTATCATAGCATCTGGGAAACAAAGGCAAAAGTCTTTGGATTTTTAATGTTAATTTAATATCCTATAAATTTATGAATATTTTGATTTTTTGCATTAGTGTTATTATTGATTCTTTTGGGTTTGCCAGCTCCACTACAATATCATCTGTAATTAGAGATAGTTTTACCTCTTCCACTCCAATTCTTATGGCTCTATCATTTCAGGCTGATTGCATTGACTAATGCCTCTAATATATTAAATAGTAGTGCAGTGAGTAAAATTCTTGCTTTGTTCTTGGCTTTTCTATGAATGGTTCTACTGTTCTCCAGGAAGTAAGATGCTGACTTTAGGACTACAGTGTGTGTGTGAGTGTGAGTGTGAGTGTGTGTGTGTGTGTGTGTGTGTGCAGCTCTAGACATATTAGAAATCTCAGCTCTTCTTTTATTTAATGTTTTGATCAGGAATTGTCAATCTTTGTCAAAGACCATGTTGGCATCTATGGAGATGAACATATGATTTTTCTACTTAGATTTACAAACAGCAGTCAATTATATTAAGACTATCTAATATTGAACCGTCCTTGCATTTCTGAAAGAAGTCTCATTTTCTCATGATGTACCACTTTTATAATGAGTTCTTAGATTGTGTTTTTAGATTTTGCTTCCATATTCAGAAGGGAGATTGCGCTGTGGTTTTTTTGTGCTATCTTCATTAGGTTTAAATAACAATGTAATAGTTATTACATAAAAATATTTTGTGGCTTTTCTTCTTTTTCTGTACTCTGAAACAGTTTAGGTAGCATTCGGGAGTATATAATCTTTGACGATTTAGGAGAATTACCCTGTGAATTCTTTAATGGCCTAGTCTCTTAAAATAACCTTCTCCATTTATTCTGTGAAAACTGGAAGCCCTTATGTGAATTTGCAAAACAGTATACCTTGCTGCCTGAGAGATCCTTCAATGTCCAGCCCATATATTATCTTCCACCCAAACTCTCTCTCCAGATCAAAATCAATTCCACCTTATCATAGCTCCCATAGCTTTTTGCATGTGTCTTACATACAGATCGAACAGCATCATACTGATGTTTGGAGGTGTCCATTTCTCCAAAGACAGAAACACTGACTTAATCATGTCTAATTCTGCAGCAATGAAAGTTACTTAGCCCTTCACAAGTATTCTTTCGTTATATCTTGAATGCCAGTGAATGGATGAAGGAATAAAAAAAAATTAATGAAAGCCTGCTTCAGTGGGAACCATAGTCCATTAATACACAGTGTGGGCTCTCAGGTCAAATACTCTGGGATTTCTGCTCCAGCTTTCTCTCTGGCAAGTGTGTGACATTGACCATTAACATCTTGTTTTATTCATCAATAAAATGAAGTAAAACCTCATAGAAGTTGTGAATTCTCAACACATATAAAATTCCTAGCATTAAGTATTTTGCAACTTAAGCATTGTTTTACAACTGTAAGTTTACACTAATTTAATGTAGTTATGAAATATGCACCCTACAGGAATAAAATATGCTGTATTCTGAAACAACAGTACATTGGTGTTTTACAGCATCCCAGCAGTCCTCATACCTAGGCTTTCTTCCCAGTTCCTGTGTTATTTCCCAGACAGCAAATTAATTAAATGGCCTTTGGCCATGGCTCTTTCCCTTGAGTCAGCTTTTCTCTCAAAGTGTAGAGATGGAGGGGGAATTTAATTAGCCCAATGCCTGGCACATTGTATGCACTCAATAAATGTTTGTCTAGTCTTAGTGTTACCCTTAGATGAAGGTCACTTTTGCTATTACTATTAATTTATGAGCACATAAATAATTCCTGGGCTGATAATGTTGACAATGAACAAGGACTTAAGGAAAGTTAACTCATAACTTACTGAGATGCATCATGAGAATTCAGGTTTTCAGCAATGTACCCATTTTTGAATATATTCACTATTGGACTAATGTTCTAAAGCCCTGAGTCTAGATAAGGCTTGGGATTCTAAAAGTGTGAAGAACTGCAGCAATTATCTGGATATTTCAGCTGGAACGAGTGTGTGAGGTATGTGTGGCCACACTTAAGTCCAGGCTAAATATAGAGTCCCCATTCGTTGTGTAAGCTACTTAAGGCAAAAAGGATATTATATTTTAACTTTTATGTTGCCAACAGAATTCATCATTGCTAGTTCGATCCAAAACTATACATAAATTATGAACAGTTTAAAATCCTGTTAAAAATAAGTTTTTAAAAATGTTTTTTCCCTGATATCCTATTTTTTTACTGACCTAGAAAACTTTTTTTAGCTATTGCCATACTTAACATTTCTCACTGATGATGTATGTGGTGATGATGGCAGTGAACAGAGAAAGCTTGAGGAAGTAGACACAGCACTGTTATTTTACTAAAATGAATTCAGCACTAATTCATAACCATAATATAATATTTAAGTAAAAATCTGATTTTCCTGAGTGTTGTTCCCTGAAGACTAGCTCTTTATAGGCCCAAGGCCTGTGTTAATTTTTACAGCTGCTTTGTGGCTTTGCCTATTTCCTCGTTTTAGGTGCTTTGTTTTTGTTTTTTTTTTTAAAGGCATATTTTTACGTTGAAATAAAACTCAACTATTAACAGCAGCCTCGAGGGGAAAAGAAGCTAACAAGCCTAGAGCTTCAAATGTCTCCGGACTTTATCTTTAAAGTCTTCACCTCCTTAGGAGTTAGAAAATAAAAGCCAGCCCCTGCAGGAAGAGATGCTGAGGACGGATTGCTGCGATTTCAGAAAGCCAGAGCCGGAGCACGGGTGTTGTGCCAGAGAGCCGGGTTCTGAGTCAGACGGCACCTCCTGCACAGGCACCCCTGTCGGCGCTTCCGGGGGCCTCTCTTTTGCATCATTGCCACATGGCGTGAGCGGTGGGGCCGCAGGTTTTTTGGGTGGTGCCCGGCCAACAGTGAAGCAAAGTGCCTGCTCACAGCAAGGCCTTTCATAAGCCCTCTCCGCCAGGGCTGGCTCCTCCTTGTCTGCCTGGAGCCGCTGTGACCTTGAGGGCCACATGCACGTCCTGCGTCAGGTGAGGAAGCCAAGCAGCTCTTCAGAGCGAAGATGTCTGGAGGAAGAGTCCATTTTCACTGGGAGCTTTTCAATTACTGCCGAAGTGTAAGTGTGAGACTAGCGGTGCAGGGTGATTGGATTTCCCCAAATCAGGCGGGAGCCGTCTGGGAGCGGCGCGCACACTGCTGAGCGTGCAGTCGGTGGTCCTAGTGGACCACGGACCTCCCCACCGTTTGCAGTTTGGTCGGATTGGAAAGATGAGTTGACTGGTCTTAGCGCTGCAAATGGGCGGGGACGTGAATTCTCCCTGGCTGTATGAGTAGTTACAGGCCCACACTGAAATTCAGGAAACATGGGTTTTCACATTAGGAGGTCTGTAACGGTGGCCTGCCTCGCTGCCGTTCCGCGGGAGCGTACCCTGTGCTTTTTGTTTCGCTCCTTTGGGCCGCGGACTTCTGGAGAAAGAAATCAGTAGTCGCCTTTACACCGTGGCAAAGGAATATTAAAATTCTGTTAGGAAGCAGAAGGGTCCCTGTGCTCTAAAATAGTGGCTCTTAGGTAATCCGTGAAAGGTTTTCAGAAACTGGAAGGGGCGGTAAGGGAGCCCCACGCCTTGCTGTGCCCTGAAGCTCGGCAAACCTGTCGTCCCACCTCTTCGCACCGACGAGACGGGGTTCACCCGCATCCTCCACGCGCTCTCCCCTGCCGGCGCCTTCCTCCCCTTCAGCTCTCCTCACCCCGCATTCCGCAGTTCTAAAGAGGAGGACCCCCGCTTGGCATTGTTCGTCTGGATAGATTCTTAGAGCAGACTTTGGTAATGCACACGCACGACACCACCATGCTTTCCTGAGCATTCCCTGACATCCCTTTAGCGTGTCTTGGCTTCCTCCGGGCAGGGCCCTTGGGCCTGCGGGTGCTTCTGACCGCGCACCCGGCCCCAAGACGGGCGCCCCAGCAGACGCTGACCGGCAGCGGGCGTCCCGCACCGGGCCGTGCTGGTGGCGGTGCTGGGCCAACCTCGTCCCTGCTGAGGGGGGTCGGGCCGCGGGACAAAGCCGGAGGGCCCCCGCCCGTGACCCCCAGCCCTGCCCCAGCTCTGCAGGAGGCTCTGCGCGTAGCTTGGCTCCCAGGGACCCGGGGCGCCCCCAGAACGCATCCTGTCGCGTCAGGGGCCAATACATTCATTTCCTTACAGTGACTCCACCGGATGAAATATGGAGAAATACTAATTTTCTATTTATTTTATTTTGCTGCTCAAACTGCAAAGAGAGAGAGAAACACACTAGAAAAATTAGGTGGCCAACAGAATATATTGGCTATATTTGGCTGTATATATGATTGCATCTCCAACAGCAAACATCTTTGATTTAAACTATGCCCTGATCTATTCTGAGAGTAGGACATGTTATCCAAAGGCTCCAAATCTGTTTTCCAAGTTTGCCGTTAGATGCATAAAATGCACACAAACACACATGTAATGTACATAAATATGTAGATATATATATAGTTATGTAGCACAGCCCATATGGAACTTAAGAAATAAAAATACAGAAAACTCTTTATATTCTTGGGTTCTGAATTATTATACTTTGATATGTTTTCAAGTACCTTCAGCCCTGTCGTACAATTTGGATAACTAAGCAGCAAAATATGTGAAGAGTCATCCTCAAGGGGAATAAATAAAAACTGTAAATAATATGCTGTCAGTTCAGGTGAGGTATTGCCACCAAACTTGTCCAGGTCAGGTAGGGTTTTGCCACTATAGGAGTTATAAAAATACTTTTATTTAGTTTTCGGATCCTTTAGATTTTAGATTCACAGGTAAGGAACAGTGGACAATGTAATCATAAGACTGCAGTTTGGTGTTGATGAGAAAATTCCTACACACTTTTAAATGACATGGGAAAGATAAAGATGCTCCTTTAATAATGTCTAATTATCCAGAAGAAATAAAAAGTAAACTTCCTATGCCCCCAGTGCCAGGATTAAATGAAACACTCCCATAATGCCTTCTGCTCATTCTGTTAGAGCCAGCCTTGCTTTGTAAGCCTGTTGTTAAATATTTTAATTTTTACTGATTTCTCAAATTCAGTTCTTTCTTTCAGGGCCTTCTAACATATATGTTATTCACTGCCTTTTTGAAATTAAAACAAGGTGCCCTACAGTATATCACTAAATCATAACAAATATATATTAAGAACAAACAGACTCCTCTTATCCCAGGGAGTGGTAGAAATAATGATCAAAATGAGCCTTGTTGGAGTTTCCTTCAGGTCTGGGGCCACGTTAAAGAGAAAAAACACACTGATCGCCTTGTTCCGATTTGTCCAGAAATAAACTATGTCTTGAAAGATGAAGTCACAATAGGACAGGACCACTGAATGGTGACGGTGCAGCATCAGACACAGTCGGAGCTGATGGCTCACCCGAGACAAAGGACGATGATCAGCTGGGAACATCCAAAGCCTTAGGAGATGCTGGGTTTTCATCCTCCCTCCCATAAAAGTAAACCGAGTTTAACTTTGCCTCTGTCTAAGTCGGCTGACCACGTGCTGACCTGTATTAGGCACACTAGATTGGGAATTTATTAAGAGGACACGGGAAAGAGCTGGTAAGCATGTACGTAATATCAACATGAAATAATGCTTGGGAAAGAAACACATAAATCAGCACAAATTCAATACAATGAACCCCAAGTGAAACTAAACATTGGATGCCAGGGTTGTGGCCCTGGCACAAAGAATTGTGAGCTGTATTTCAGTCGGGAGAGACCTAATGAGTGGTGGAAGGGGTGGGGGGACATTCCAGGTAAGAGAGTCAAAGTCCAAAGGCCTGATCATGAGGACAGGCCGATGAGGACCAGAGAGTCTCCGCTAGAGAATGAAGACAGTGGAGAATGCTTGGTGGGGGCCCTAAAGGGCAGGCAGGGGAATTTTGTTTTTATAACCAAGAAATTAAGAATTAACAAATAATTCTGATTACTGAATCATCATATAGATGTTCTTTTTACCTTCTAGTGTAATAGGATAGGTAGAAGGAAGTACCTGAAATTACTGAACTGTACTCAATCCTCTGTAATGATTGTGTAATGAGGAAACCTTTATCTTGTGATGGTAAAAACCTTGCAACTGGTCCCTTATACCCCCTTATTCTGCTTTTCAACTTTATAATCTTAGATCACAAAAGACATCTCTTAGTGCTTATTAATGAAGGAAGTTGAGTCAGCCCAGAGCTAACCCACCCCAATTCCTAAGCTATCTTACTAGACAAAGCTGGATCAAACCAAAACTGGCCCATCTGACACATGCAGTAGCTTAAACTTCAACCTATAAGTAACCTATACCTCATTATAGTACTAACAATCACAGCCGTCATCATATTAAGGCTGCCGTTTTCTTACATATGGCCCATGATTAGGCAGGTAATCAGGCTGTGCATGCTCAATACTCAGATCATCTCTATGTCATCTCGAGCCATTGTGCTCATTATCTTAAAATCTGCGCATCTTTTCATACTATAAAACTATCAGAGTTCCTGCAGTTTGGGGAGGCAGATGTTTAGGCCAATAGGCCATCTGATCTCCGGTTCCATGCTTAGCAGTAAATCTTTCTCTCTTTGAAACTCTGGTGTCTCAGGACTTGGTCATTTAAGCACGTTGGGCAGAGACCCCCCAGCTTTTGATTGGCATCATTTTGGTTCAAAAGAAAATAGCACTGTCCTTAGGCAGGGGCATGATGCCTAGAATTCAGCACATATGAACAATTATATTAATAACAAAATAAAATAAATGACTAGGATGAGAATGTCTGTTGGTTATGAGAAAAGACGGGAATTTGGTTTCATAGGCCTAGACTAAGTCAAAAAAGGATTAGATTTTAAAAGACATTTTGGCTACAAAAGAGGCAGCATTCATCAAGAGGGTCTAGAAAAGAAAGCAAAATGAAGACGAATGAAAACGATTTCAAGATCTTGACGTCAACAACTTAAGGAGATTGCAATGCTATTGATGCGAGTGGTGAGGTTAAGGAGACAGGGCCTGAGCTGAGTGGGTCCAGCACACGAGCTTCAGTCCCACCCCAGCCTCCAGCACACACCCGAATCACACGGGTGGGTCACTGAAGCCCCGACTGCCCAGTCCCACCCCGGAGCTGCTGATTCACAGGACGGCAGTGGGGCTGAGTGGTGGCATTTCCAGGCAGCGCACTTTGGGAAACACTGACATAAAATGTCTTCTAAGACAGTTAGTGACGGTGGAGGGGGGGGGGTGGAGACCTGGAAATTTCCCATACCCAGGCCACTGTTGAAACTAGGTCGTGGAGATGTCTGATTTATAG
Organism: Myrmecophaga tridactyla; assembly: GCA_004026745.1. Lineage (NCBI taxonomy): Eukaryota > Metazoa > Chordata > Mammalia > Pilosa > Myrmecophagidae > Myrmecophaga > Myrmecophaga tridactyla. Next base: position 15,271 of record PVIY010012859.1, on the reverse strand, counting down.
TTCTTTTCATCATTTTTATACCCTCTATTACCTTAATTATATTGATGGTACTAAGGTAAAATAAATGTGCGGTGTCTGGCAGGTGGACTAAAAGAGACTGAAAGTTTAAGAAATAAAAACACTCATTCTAAAAGCAGTCAGTGTGTATACAAGACAAGATGTGGCATCTTTTCTGCTGAAGGATGCAGCAGAAAGATTCAAGAGTGACTTGCAGTCAGACATGGCATGGCAGTGGGACAAGGAACCTAAGGCCACTTAGAGTTACTCTCGAAATTTCCTCAGAGTCTTTGTGAAAAAGCAAGAGGGTGGAAAGTTGAAAAGGAACAGTTAATAAGTCTACTTCATATTTTAATTATTTTCGAGTACCCAGGTGCGTAAATGAAGAGTTGTCATGTACATATAAATTACTTCTCTGCCCTAGCTTATTTGTAGAAATCGAAATGAGAAATTGTTCCATTTAAAATTTAAATAACCCCCTTGAGAAAATGCCAACCAGACTGCTTTAACCAGAAGCCAATGCATAAACATGTATTTGTTATTTACTTGTTAATGTGCTCAGGATCTTGATGCATTTTGGTGGTTTTGCTCCAAACCGACTTGACCTTAAAATGATGTTTTAAAAAAGCTAGCAAACACTGTTGCGGTAGTTGTGGAGTGTGCCGTCTGTAGAAAGGCTTTCTTCCCCCTTTGGAGACGATGGCTGCCAAGGGCGGTACGCCATTGTTCCAGAAGCATCCCGATCGTTTTTGCAAAATGGCAGGTTGGGCCCCAGCAGCACGGCTTCCTCCAGGGGTGACTCAGGAGGGGGAGCTGGCCAGGCAGCTCTGGGGACGGCAGGACGAGTTCGGCTCGGCTCGGCAGGCTCAGTGCATTGAGTCAGCCCGGGTTCTGGCAAGGCAGCTGCCTGCTGGCAGAAAATATGCAGTCACTTCACATCCTGTGGGTTCCAATTGGAACTTACCTCTTACCAGAACAATGGGAAGTTAAAATGGGGTCCCAGGCGGGGCGCAGAGTTCCTGCAATGTTGAATACTTGAATATGCAGAACTTCCAACTGAGGGAAAATTTTATTAAAAACAGATTAAACATATATATTTTCAAAATACCCCTAGGGTTTCTTGGACGTAAGAATTGTTTTTTTGAAAACAACAATATGATGAGTTCAGAGTGAATGAATCAGAAACATACGGATTAAATTTTCTCTGAAATTTGCATGGATTTGGAAGTCAGGGAGGGAAAGGCCCTTGGCAAAGGCATTTGGGATTTTACCGAACCGAAAACATTTGAGGGATAATCTGAGATGCTTTGGTAGACACAAAACTCCGCCAAATTCTTTCATTGCTATAAAGTGCACTACACTACAACAGCAATTTTTAACAAAGGGCTGAGAGTGACCTGGTTGTGACTTAATGAAGACATGAGTACTGCTTGTGCAGCAGCTAGCAATTCCACAGGTAAGCACAAGCTTCTCCAAGGATCGGGCCAAGGGCATTTAAGAGCAAATCTAAATCAAACGGAGACAAAATGGAGTAGTTTTATAGGCTTCTAATGCTCAAATTCCACAGATACTGCTGTAGGACACCCTGCTGCTGTCGAGGGAATGCTTTATTTGTTGGCCTTTCTCCTCCCTCAACCTAAATGAAACTAAAATAAACAAAAATAACTAAAATGATGAATTTTATGAAAACACTTAGTGAAGCTTACCTATAGCATGACTGTCTACAGTACTTTCTGTTTTGTTTTTTTTAAGTGCACAGCATGGCAGTAAGAAGATACCCTTGGGGTGAGACCTGCTATCACCAGGTCTGTTTGGTACTTCGAGTATCGGATAAGACAGAGCCAGGTTTCCCCTAACTGGTGCTTTAGCTAGCCAAAATAAGCACAAAGGTACTTTATAAGCCTGCACAACGTGCATTAACAAAAAGATTTATGAGGAAAATACATATATGTATGTAAATATATATATTTAATCTCAATCTTTTTGTCTTCATTGTGCTAAATATTTTTCAGCACATATTTTTTTCCATTCCTTTTTCTGGTAGATAGAAAAAAAACAGCATCCTACTCATATAGTAAATCTGTGTTCATGTAATATGTCAATACAGATAGACATTTTCTTAACATCTACTCTCTGTTGATGAGGGGAAAATAAGAGGAAAAGAATGCATGGAGGGACCATCTGTGGGGACGGAATTCAGAAAGTATCATGCTCTTCGTTGTACTCACCCCACGGGACTATAATTTAGGCTTATTACACAGGATTTCAGAAGCCTCAACTTATTCCAGATTTGCTCTTGACTCTGAGCTAGTGAACTCAGTTTTTCTGACTTTGTAGATGGATCCTAACTCCTCAGAAGGAAGGTTCCAGGTGAGCATAAGACTTACCAATAAGCACTTAGATTTCTGGCTAATAAGCTAGTATAGTAATCAGAAGAGGCTTTAAGTGGAATCCAAGATGAACTGGGCAGTCATTTGTAGAGCAAATGCTGCCAGGATTTATCCATTTCTCAGAAAACTAAATTAGTTGTCCAAATAACATTTGAAATATTTGAAAGCCAGTCCCCCTGTCTTTTTGACTCTGGCAATACCATATCACACTGAGGGAAGAGGATCTCTGAAAGGTCAAAGAGCAATACAAAAGTGGGTGGATTTCGTCAGAAGATGGTGAGAGGGACTCAGTGTACAAATGCAAGATTCCTACAATTGTTTCTTTGGAGGAGATATGATACCCATCAAAGGCCGCAGGAACCTTCATATTCGCAAGCAGGATCTGTACAGAGCATTGTGACTGCCCAAATTTGTGAATTCCACCGTAATATACTGTTTTCCTGCAAAGCCAAAACAAAAACAGGAAAAAAAAAGAGGTGAACATTTGTATACTTCCTCAGAAACATAAGTTCTCTCCCTCACTGATTAAGTACATTTTACGGGCTCTGGTTCTTGGTGAATCAGTTGCACACTCTGCCTTTTCTTGAATCCATTTAGAACCCATAGGGAAGCTCAGGTGCCTCATTTGGCAGGGCCATTGTGAACCCAATATACTACTTTTCAATATATCACAGATTTCTATTTTCCTGGCTGAAGACCATTTATTTCTTGTATCATTTTATTTCATTTTCACTGCTATTTTTGGCCTTAACAATTGACTTTCTCTCCATGGCTAGTTTAAAAAGATAAACACACTTTTTCTGTCTCTTCAGCAGACTTACTGCATGCACCACGTTCGACAGAGAAGAAAATGCTACGCCGAGGTGTGGCTGCTGGGTGAACGGCGAGCCTCACACCTTAGCCAGGTGACCAGCTCTTGGGCGCAATTCTACAGAATATGGAGCTCAGACCCCCACGCCAATTCACCCACCTTCTTGTTGGTGCTCTCACACCCAGAGTCGTACAAAAATTACAGGAAAATTTAAGTACACATTTTCTGTTAGAAACAAATTTCAGTGATCATTAACATATATTGTGCAACATCTACTTTTCTTTTCCTCAACCTGGAGTACACTGTTGACGGCTTGATGTTTAATTGTGAAACCAAGAAAAGTTAAAAACGTGCTGCTTTCTGCGTGCCTAATGCCATCCACCTGTCTTGAGACTTCATGTTTATGAGGCCTATGAGTTTATCACTGATACCAGCATATACATTTTTCTAACTTTTATTGGTTTATAAAATAATAAGGGAAAGGACAATGCAGATTAAAATACTGGTAAAAGCACTGGTCCATCAGGCCAGGAAGGTGGCAGTGCCAGGATGGCCCGAGGTTGGCAGCAGCAGCCTCCGTCAGCAAGCTCCTCTGCTCTTCTCCAAAAGCCTGCCCCGTGCACCTCTCCTCCCCTCGTTCTCTATTCCTCTCCCCAGCGAGGCCATCATCATCCACCCCGTGATGCTCAAACGACCTCCTAACAACTCCCTGCTTGCATTTGTGTCCCCATCTGATACCCCAGTTCCCAGATAGCAGGCAGATGGATGGTTTTAAAGCCCAAGTAAAATCACTCATCGGCTTCTCATCACTTTTAGGGAAAAGATTCCAATTTCTTTTTGTATGCTATATGGTGGGGTCTCACTTCATTATTTTTCCATTGGAGTATCTCATTATTGCAGAACCTTTTGTTGAATTTTTTTCTTTGTTTGTTTTGCTTGTTTGTTTTTGGGGAAGTGCATGGACTGGGAATTGAACCCGGGTCTCCAGCATGGCGGGAGAGAATTCGACCACTGAACTATCCTTGCACCTCTTGATGCTAACTTTTTATGGAACCATTACAGCCCACGCTGCCCACCTCTCTGACCTTATCTTACACCCGTGTGCACTCCTGTGTCGCCTCCTCGTCCTCCTCCATACCCCAGTATGCCAAGCCCTTCCCCGCGTGGCCTTTACACTCTGCTCCTGTGATCAACTCTGCCCCCCAGTTTAGAATGTTCTTCACCTTAATCCACGTTCCTGTGGGTGTGAGCCCATTAGAGGCTGCATCTCCTGAGGATGATATTTTTAGTTAAGGTGGGGCCCAATTGAAGCAGATGGACTCAACACCGTATTACTGGGGTCCTTTATAAGTGGAAATAATTCAGAGCTAAGAGAAAGCCATGGGCAGGGGCTGGGAGCCAGGCATCACTGCACCTGGAAGAGGAAGGGGGACATCGCCAGGTGGTGGGAAAGGCAAGCAACCCCAAGGATGGCAACAAACTGGCACTAGAATACCACAGTCCCCAGGGACACAGCAAGCCTTGCCAAAGTCTCAGTGGACTTCTGGCCTCTGAAACTGTGAGCCAATAAATGCTGGCTGTGTAAGCTGTCCCCTTGCATCGTGTTTGTCATAGCAGCTCAAGCAAAACTAAGGCAATCTGCATCTTTTCCTCAGATCTCAAGGCTGTGTGTCATCTGAGAGACCCATCGGCTGACGCTAGCATGCTATTCTGTTTTACGTCTCTGCATAGAACCTATCGTTATTTAGTAATTTCTCTTTATTGGTTGTTGTTTACTGCCAGTTTCCTGGCAAGAATGAAGCGCTTTGAGAGCAGGGCCTTTATGTCTTTTGGGGAAGTTAAAGCTCTTAGTAAAGAACAAATCTTAGTTGTTCTCAGATTTCCTTTCTGTAAACCGAAAGCTGAGTATTTCCTTAAAAAGAAAATCATGTCAGGAAGCTTCTAGATGCCAATAAACTTTCTTTGTCCATGAGACTCCTTTTTTTTTTTTTTTGAGTGCATAGACTTATTGGGACATTTAAACCCATGCGAAATACTAGAAAGAGCACTGTACACATACAGATGGGTAAAGGGAGTAGAAACAGGGGGCATAATACATGAAAACATTTAATACAGTGCCAGATACATAGTCAGCCCCCAAATTCCTTCGTTGTGTCATACATTTATCTCCCATTATTAATTTTTCCCTTATTCATTCACTCACTAGATTTAGTTCACCAAACCCAGGGACCACAGTAGATGCTGTCAAGGAGGCAAGTCTTCAGAGCAGGATAAGATCTAAATTCACTGGAGAGTCTAAAGGCTAGAAAATCTGACCCTGAACTGATGACTTCACAGATTTCCAATGTTAAATAACATCAAAGACAGCCAGGGACTTAAAGGGCCCAGCGTCAAACACACTCAACACAGAAACTTGTTTCACAAAAGACTGTGGAGGGGTCTAAGTGCCTCGTCTCACAATCACTATTGACTTTCTAAACTCTCTGTAATTGGAGTCACATCTACAGCATGTGCACTGACACAATTCTAGTGTCACTGTAGCTGAGTAACAAATTACCCCAAAATTAATGGCAGAAGACGATTTATTACATGCATGAATCCTAGGTCAGGAACTGGGGAAGGGCCGTGTGGGGCGGCCCTCACTCGGGGCTCTCTGGCAGTTTCAGACCGACCGTGTGGGGGGCGGCTGTGGGCTTTGCATCCTGTCCCAGGAAGTGCCCACATCTTCCTGGAAGTTTGGCGCTGGCTGTTGGGCAGGTTCCTCTCCCAAGGGCTGCCTGAGGTTAACGTGACACGGTTGCCTGCATCCCTGGGGTGAGCAGTCCACGTGGGCAGGTGGAAGGCGCAATGCTTTTTTTGGTCGTGAGAGTCATACCTGTCACTTCTGCTGTCATCTGTCAGGGACGGGACAGGGACTCTTGGGGTGTCCAGGCAGGTACAGGTCACTGGGGCCGCACTGGAGGCCAGTTAACACCAGTACCATTGAATGGTAACATTGTGGGCAGACAATACGAGGAGGTGATGTCCCAGGACTAAGGAGGCTGTTTACCCGTGATGAAGGCTGAGAGTGAATCAATTATGGCAATCAACAATGTCACAGTATAGTGTTAAATATAAATGCTTAATTATAGTATATACATAAAATACGATATTGTATTTACCACAGAAAATTCCAAATATTCTTACAGACAGGAGCATCCATTCATTGATGTATTTACTTGACTAAAATTTATTGAATTACTGCTATATAATAGTCCCGTGAAAGCAGCTGTGAAAAATTAAGATTTCTGTCATCCTTTTTTCAAACATAACTTAGGCCAATAAAGATATTAGTGCTTTGGCCCAGAAATTACAGAAAGAAATGATTGCCTTCAGCATTGCTGCCTTAAGAAAATAGTGCCAAAAAGAGTTTTGGAACATTTAGGCCGATTTCCTGACAGTTTTCCACTGTTCCTTCCAGCGCAAAGCCACAGTGAGCACCAGGGGATGAGATGAGAGGCACCAAACTTGAATAACCACTAGGTTCAATGAACAACTTGTTTTTCTAATTAAAACACAGATATGCATGCACACGCACACGCACACACGTGTACATCTGTAAAGTATTGGATTAGCAATAAGTTGTGCAGCTGAGTTTTGATTTTCAGATTCTTCTCTATGAAAATCAAGTCCAGATGACTTTAAAGCAAGCTGACAGTAAAAATGAGAAAACAGGTTTTACCAAATTTAGAATCCACTCAAAGCTTCATGGAATCTAAGTATAGAATAAGCTGAATTTTCCAAATCTTTCCAGATTTAGCTTTTCTGAGCACTGGAGGATGCATCTTTCCCGTAGTTTAAAAGGAGGAGGAGAAACAGTAGCCACAATTCATGAACTAAATTCTACAACTTCTTAGAAATCAGTTTAGGAAAAAAACAACACTATGATAAGTGGTTAATTTAACACAGATCTGTAGAAGAACTCAGTTAAATTTGAAGTCTGAACAGTTCTGACGAGGTGGGAGTGTGGGGTGCCTGGTGAAGTGCTTTGGAGTTTTGCCCAGAGCACTTGAAAACTACCTGGAAATAAATGAACCCAAACTCCGGCTGGACTTATAATAGATGCTGTATGACAGAACTGAATATATTCAATATTTATGAAAAGAACCAACCATTCAGTAAAACCGTTCCAGAGGACCGCCTTGCAGGCAGGTATTTTATAAACGAGCCCATACGTTCTGTGTTTGCTCTGTACTTCCAGCCTGGGGTTCCTCTGAAATTCACCCCAATGGCTCTTGGGTCCAGCAACTCTGTTGAGCACAGTTGAATAAATACAAATTTACATAGAAGGTTCTGTGCCAACACAGGATATTTATGCTTGCCTATAGCCATGACATTCCTGGCTAGTTTGAAGCGCTACATAAAACCCACAGGTGAGTCAAGGCGTGATACATTAATTAATTAAATTAGGCTGGTTTAACAAATTGCTGTAATCTAAACTGGTGCAGTTTCTTCAACACGGGTTAACAAAATAATGAACGAAACTGAACCCATGCAAAACTGAAGCTATTCAGCTTTCTCCAACCAAGCTCTAGCATGCCTTTCTCTAAGACAGCAAACGTTTAGTACTCCGTATGAGATTTTAAATGTACTAGTCACAAAATAAAAGAATGAATATTTCTCTTATAAGAAGCTTTCCCCCCACCCCGCTTCTCTCAGTTGCAAGTTCACAAGGCTTTTCTTTCTGCCTTCTTACTTTGGGGAGCACACCTACTATCTAAGAAAGAGACTTTGGAGAAAGCCTCCCTAAACACTCACTCCCTTTGTCAATATTTACGTAATTGTTCATTCCCAAGCCTGGCCATTGCAGGGCATTACACATGCTGACACAATAAATGTTAGTAAAACTATTTGAGAAAGTTTTCTCCCACTTCCAGTTACTCTGAAGTTTTGCTTTTAATAAGTTCTTAATCATTTAACTCACAGTGATGAGTAAGATGCTCAAGGTTTACTAAAAGAGAACGGAAAGAAGATTTCTTAAGGTCTCCCCCCTTAACCTCACCTACAGAATATTAATGAAACAACAGCAAATAAAAAAAAGCTTGGGGGAAGGAAAGAAAAAAAAAGAAAGAAAGAAAGAGTAAGGGCCAAACCGACACCAGGCAGGAGATGGAGGTATCGGCTTCCCTAAGACAGGTGCGCTGGAAGCAGCACCCGGGTGGGGTGAGAATCCACAGGAGATAACCCCCCCAAGTCAGCCTTACAATATGGTCAGACCCGAAGACTCATCAAATTCACTGGTGAAAATGAAGGGAATGTGGAAATTCACAATGAAGAAAATAAAACCTACAGCTAACTTCACTCCTCAGAGGCCACCTTTATTGAATTTCAGAGTTATTAATAGAGTATTTAAAAATAGACATCACACTTTATAAACTTATAACTGGCATTTCCATATGCTAATAACCATTTCATATTTGGAACAGTGTTCAGTCCCCACAATACAGAACAGAACTGTTTTACTTAACCCGTTCCTAATCGCTGACTTGTGCCGCATACAGATTTGGTTGTGAAGTTGCTGCTGTGTTACTGTTTTAAACGATGCCATAATGTGAATTCTTTTGTGATCGTGAATAAATCTTTGGATATATCTCTGCTTACCTCTTTAAGGGAACTTCTAGTCGTGGGATTGCTAGGCTTAAGGCTTCTGCTGGGCACTGACACATGCCGCTCTACAAGGTTAAGCCATCCACACCGCCGAGGAAGGAGGAAGGCGGGGGTGTCTCCTCAACCCCGGGTTCCAGCCTTGCCCCCGCCTGCGTGGGTCCTAAAGGGACAGCGCCGCACGTCTCCTGTCTGGGAGGGATTGAGGGAAGCCTGGCTCAGCTCCTGTGCAGCCGTGTTTCTAGAGCTTCATCTGTTTATTTCAAAGAACCCTGTGAACAGAACCCACCGCAAGTAGGAGAACTGTTGGGGAGTGCTAAGTGGCAGAAAGCAGGACGATGGCATGCTTCATCATTTTTATCTTAAGAGCAGGAGAGATTTATTGACTTTCTGAAGGTTATATAAGCAACTCAAGATATGACCTAAGCATAAAAGGCAAACTAGTGACTATTCAGATAACTGCCAAACCAATTTTTCTTTCTAATAAAAGGAACTCAGTTTAATTTCTAAGTTAATTTAAAATTAATAAAGGATGTCAGACGCATAGCTCAGAAGGCTCCTATCTTTTAAATCTATGATCCAAACAATGGCACTCTTCTAATAATATCATTCACAAAAGAGCTAAAACTGCGTTGTCTCCATGGTCATAAGTCAGGACTAGGGCAGAATTATATGTGCCTAAAATATTCAGCTCAATTTTTTGAAGCTTCTTAAAATGCCCTGATGAACAGAAAACCTGGGGGTGGGGGGAGCAACCTGGACAGGCAATACAAACTGAGATGATTAAATCACTTTGTTGATATTTAATTATTCTGTGGTCGTTTTTGCTGCAGATTCTCTCTAGATTTACTTTTGCTTTCTTAACATTTATCATTGGTAGGCAGGACAGTTTTGAGAAACACCCTGGACAGGGGAACCAGGTGTTCTAGTTTGCTAGCTGCCGGAATGCAATATACCAGAAACGGAATGGCTTTTAAAGGGGAATTTAATAAGTTTCTAGTTTACAGTTCTAAGGCCAAGAAAATGTCCCAATTAAAACAAGTCTAAAGAAATGTCCAATCAAAGCCATCCAGGGAAAGATACCTTGGTTCAAGAAGGCCGATGAAGTTCAGAGTTTCTCTCTCAAGTGAGAAGGGACATGGTGAACACAGTCAGGGCTTCTCTCTCATCTGGAAGGGCACATGGCGAACACAGCATCATCTGCTAGCTTTCTCTCCTGGCTTCCGGTTTCATGAAGCTCCCCGGGAGGCATCTTCCTTCTTCATCTCCAAAGGTCGCTGGCTGGTGGACTCTCTGCTTCGTAGTGTTGCTCTCTTTGAATCTCTTTCTCCAAAATGTTTCCTCTTTTATAGGACTTCAGAAACTAATCAAGACCCACTCAAATGGGTGGAGACATGTCATCCCCTAATCTAGTTTAACAACCATTCTTAACTAAATCACATCAACCAGGGAGATGATCCAATCACAGTTTCAAACATACAGTATTGAATAGAGATTATTCTACCTTTATGAAATGGGATTTATATTAAAACATGGCTTTCTTAGGGGGCATACTTCCTTTCAAACCAGCACACCAGGATTCTTGACTTTGCCACCAAATAACTGAACAACTTGGGGAAACTGCCTTAACCTTTCTGGTCCACAATTATTTAGTTATAGTTACGTAGTAACTCATATTTTAATTAAACAAAAACCACTTATAAATGTGGATGAGTCAGTTTAGCCTCTATGGAGGTTAAGATGTTTCACAATGAAGCCTGATCACAGGTTCAAATTCTGGCTATGCTATTTCATGCTCTCCAACCTTGGAAATGTCTTTACCCTCTGTGTGTGTGTTTCCCCATCTGCATAACATGAATAATAATAGCATCTACCACTGAGAGTTTTTGTGAGAATTTAAAGAGAGTTTGCCGGCATATGTAAGCACCGGCTCGCGTTAGCCGTCAGCAGTGTATACTCATCACAGTGTAACTGAAATTATTAGACAAGAGCCTGCAATTCATCGAGCTTAGGAATCCTTTGCATTAATGTTTTTACCGCATCTCTTTGGGTGCTGTTTTGTCTAGCTCAGTATTTTTAATAGCAATAATGATTTGTTATGATGTCTCATAATTAAATTTTCTCTATTTACTAAATAACTTTTATCCCACTTAGACCTTAATTGCATTTTGAGCTTCTTGTTTCAGACCTGCTTTCAGGACAACACTGAAAAAAACTGTTCGGAGTAATGTTAGCACTATATTCAATTAGCTTTTAAAATATACTTCAAGTTTCGCGAGAGCCTAAATTTGCTCCTTGTTTTTTTTAATTATTTTGAATCTCATTGGTCATTCTGCTGGATAAAAATTTGGGCAACACAATCCCCCACAGTGCCGAAATTACACGATCTTCTCCAGTGGCTCCATCTCGAACCATCTCTGAGGAAAGATCACTCTCAGCGGAGCAGAAAACGCTCATTACAGTGGGGTCGTCCTTCAGAGACCCTTCACCTGCCCCCAGAGGGCAACCGACTAACAAGCAAGGCTCTAGTGTAAAAAGAGTTTTTGTTAGTAACCAAAGTGTAATGCTACATCTTAAATTACTTCAGTTCCCATGTGATAAAATTAAAATTAAATAAGCTGTCAACATAAATGCAGACAGGGACTGCACAGGTTAATAGTATTTGGACAGTGGGACGGCTTTTCTCGTCAAGAGGAAAGTTATTAAAACAATACAAATCCCTAAAAGACTCCATGATTTGAATTGATGGAAGAGTGGCAAATAATAAAATAGATGCGAAATTAACCTATATAATTATGCCAGAGACAAAAAGGTAAATCTGTCATTATCCCAAATTTGTAATGTTTTAGGAAATTTCATTTTTTTCTGGATTTATGCCAATAAGATAAAGGAGAAACAAAACTGCTCTTGGAAAAATCAATGTCTCCCACATTTGTTAAGGAGAATAGATTTTTCTTGAAAATATTGTAATGTTCACTTTTGAAATAGGTTATTGAAGGAGTTGTAATTTATGACTATTTGCTTCAACTTTAATATAAAAAAGGAGAATGTCTTTGGGTATTTTTAACTCCATTTTTATCATACCTAAATAAAATGGGACATTACTTTAAATTTTAGATTTAAAACACATAATGTAGGGAAATCAGAGCCATCCCTAAATTTCAGGATCAAGTAGTCTGATGAGGACAGCACCTCATCAATTTGAAGTGTTTTCTAAAAAGGCAGAGTGATTGAAAGACAGAAGTTAACATAATATTTCAACCCCAATTTCGTATAGTAAGGCTTTTCTGAATTTCAGGCAATAAAAAAATCTTAACTTTAATGTTTTCTTATAAAGCCTTCATATATTTCAAACCATCAAATTAATCTTGTCCAAACAAAATTTAAAAATAAATTACATTTGAAATTCATATATTGATAGCTGAAAATGAAAAGGAATATATGTGTGATGCTGGATCAAACAAGTTAGTGAGATATTAATTTCCAAATATATTATGTGTGGTTATAAAAACAACAAAAATGGAAAATATTATCCTTGTTCTCAAGATAAGGCATACGTGCCATGAAATATATGGTATCAGCCAATAAGTCAATAAGAGGAAAGAGACGCGAGCATTAAAAGGAAAGGCTCACAAAGTGTTCAGTAAAGTAGAATTTTTTTGAAGCACAAGTAGTGTCTCTATTTCACCATATATTCTAATTCTAATCATGTGCAACCATCCAAAAGCCATATACTTGGGCCACAAAATTGTTTTAACTGAGCTTTATCACTACCTTACTTTTCACCGAGAGACACCTCAAGAATAGCTGTGTAAACTACCATTTCTTAAAATACTGCCTACTGTATCTCATCCTGCCTCCTAACCTAGGAAGAGCTCTTTTCCCTGAGGGCTTTTTTCTTCTCTCTGAAGAAAATGAGATCATTTTTTTTTCTTTGCCTTTCCAGAAACTCAGAGTCAAAGCTGTTGTGAAAAGATAACAGTTCTGTTAAATCTTAAGACCTATGTACATCTTAGAAGCATGTTCCTTTTTTCCTTCCCTGGGACTTGTTTTTATTTTAGAATTTACAATTCCCAATTTTCTGTATATATTTTCTGAATGCTACTTTAAATTCTTTGTTGAAAAAAGTCAACTAGCTAGGTAGATGGCTAATAAACACTGGGTTGAGGTTAATAAACAGAGTCTATTGAGGGGGAATAGGTTATTAAAAATCATATTTCATTCAGGTGGTGAAAATATATGTTCATTAAAGAAAATGCAGAGAAGTCAAAAGAAGGCAAAATTTCCCATGACCCTACCTGCTGGAGACACTGCAGGTGTGTCTGGGCTGGACACGCCCCTTGGTGCCCCCCACACTGTCTCCTGGGCCCCCCCTTTACTGGGCCTTCCTACGGGCAGGTGCACGTCAGCTCTTGGTGATGGCATGCGCCCCCAGCCCCCGTGGGTGAGGAAACACAAACACAGAGTACACAGCTGGTCCGGAGCTAGCACTATCACAGCCCTGGCTCGAAGGCAGGCAGACTGACTTGAGGCTGAGTCTCACCATCGCACCATCCTGAACAGCCAGTGAGAACAAGTGTCACATTTGCAAGGACTCATTTCAGTGCCGTGTAGGCCAAGTACCTGATGAATCGGAAGCTGCTGGGTCTTCTCCCCTGCAGAGCTCTGACGGGGCTGGGCTCAATGCGGTACGTGTAGCACACAGGCAGAACCCCCACTTCAGCTCTTCTGTGTCTCTAGTCTTTGGGCCCCATCCACCCCACATTTCACTGCCCACGAAGACGCACAGTTGTCCAGTGTTGTCAGACCCACGATTTCACAATGCTTATTTGGCCGATACAGGTTTCCTCCCAACTGGGGAATACAAAGACCACATATGACAGACAAAAAGCTAAGATCTTTAAAAAGCAAAAGGCACTTGCAAATTGATAAGAAAAAAGAAAGAAAAAAAAACTCTAGAGAAATTAGTAAAGGATAGCAGACATAAAAGGAAGTTCTTAGAAGAAAAAGTATAATTGTTCAATAAACATATAAAAATATGCCCATCCTTACACTTAATTTAAAACCTGCAAATAGAAATAATGAGAGATTACTCTCAGCTTCTTCCCTCCCCTGTGGATAAATTGGCAAGCAAAGAGCATTAGGGTGTGAGGGAAACAAAACACTCTCTAGGCTGTTTTTAAGAGAGAAATTGATACAAACTTTTGTGAAATAATTTGGCATTACTTATCAAATATTTAAATGTCTTACCTTTTGATTTTTCAACTTCACTGCTGAACAGTCACCCCGGGCTATACTGCACATTTACCCAGCAATAGGTGATAAATACAATGTAGTTTTTTGTGGCCATTTTTGTAAGAGTAAGAAAACCAGAAAATAATCTAGGTGCCCACAAACAGGTAATTAGATGTAAAGATTGTGTTAATTCCTACAATGGAAAAGCACTCACTTGTGAAGGAGAACGATGTATATTTATCCACAAGGATTTATGTCTGCCATATTCATTTGTTAGAGTTCCTTAGGGAAACAGAACCAACAGGAGATTTCTGTAAATAGGATGAGATTTTATAAGTGTCTCAGGTAACTGTGGGGATGCCTGAGTCCAAATTCCGTAGATCAGGCTTCAAGCTGGCAACTCCAATGAAGGTTCTTAAATTTATTTATTTTAATGTTTTTTTAATTTAAGAAAACAAACAATACACTTAGAACCACCAAAAATGGATATCTTAGTTTGCTTAACCATAGGCATATTTAAATAAAGTATCCATACAATCACTGTAAAGCCTGTGTTTGCTGTAAATTTCATAAACCAATTTAAAATTAAGACAACCAGGAAAAAACTACATATTCAGATAGCAAAGTTCTTACATTCTAAGTATTAAAAACAGATAGCATTTGATCAGCTGTCAAAACTGTGAATGTTCTCAAAATATCAAGTAGAAAGTTCTTAGAAATATCTGCATTGCTTTGTTATGACCTCTGTTACTAAATATTTTCCATATTTCAGGAAAATATGAAGATACAAATATTTTTACAATTAACATATGGAAATCTTAACCACTTAAAATGGATAGCTTAGTTAGCTTATCCATAGGCATATTTAAAAAAATCTAAGTAGTCATCGTAAAGCCTGATTGTACAGTATGTTTCATAGACCAATTTAAAATTAAAGCAAAAAAGGAAAAAAAATCTATAAATACTGATATCAGAGTTACTTGAATTATAAATATGAAACAGTATCTTAAATTCCATTTGAGTACTATCAATACTATGCATTCTGAAAATACCAAGAAAAAGTTATTACAAAATATCAATTTTGTTATAGTAGTGAGCTTACTAGATATTTTCAAATTTTTGATTTCAGGAATTTATTTTATCCAATATTGCTATAACTCCCAATAATTTTTTAAAACCGTTTTTAGTTGTAAAA
>PVIY010012858.1:0-54633 GCA_004026745.1 Myrmecophaga tridactyla | reverse complement strand
AAAAACAAGAACTGAAAAATTCTGATCAGTTAAACAAAACCTATGCTAGAGGTCTAGAATAAGCTGAACTAAATGTCAAAGAAAAGATAGAGAACAAAGCTATCCAGCAAGAAAATCCTAGGTAAAAGAGTAAAAACAAGCTCCAGAATAAACTAATTAAGGAAATCAAATGCCTAGGCACCAGCAAAAACGAATGAGTTATTCTAGGAAAATTCAAGATATGGCCTAGTCAAAGGGACAAACCAACAACTCAAATGAGATACAGGAGTTGAAACAACTAATTCAGGATGTTTGAACAAACATGGAAAATTTCATGAAAAATCGAAACAATGAGTTGCAGGAGGATATAAAGAAAGCAATGGACAAACAAAGAGAAGAAACTGAAAGTCATTCCCAGAACTTATGGGAATGAAGGGCACAACAGAAGAGATGAAAAAAAAAAAAAAAAGGAAACCTACAACGATAAATTCGAAGAGACAAAACAAAGGATTAGTGAACTGGAGGACTGCACTGTACATCTGGAATCCAATACATAAACGAAAATCAGGGAAAAGAACAGAAATATATGAACAGGGTCTCAGGGAATTGAATGATAACATGAAGCACACAAATATGTGCTGTAGGTATCCTAGAAGGAGAAGAGAAGGGAAAAGGAGGAGAAAGACTAATGGAGGAAATTATTACTGAAAATTTCCTGTCTCTTATGAAAGACAAAAATCAGATCCAAGAAGTGCAGCGTACCCAAACAGAATACATCCAAACAGACATATTCCAAGACACTTACTAATCAGACTGTCAGATGCCAAAGAGAAAGAGAATCTTGAAAGCAGCAAGAGAAAAGCAATCTACCACATACAAGGGAAACCCAATAAGATTTTATGTGGATTTCTCAGCAGAAAACACAGAAGCGAGAAGGCAGTGGTATGATATATTTAAGATGCTAAAAGAGAAAAACTGCCAACCAAGAATTCTATATCCAGCAAAACTGTCCTTCAAAAATGAGGGGGAGGGTGGTTCAGTGGTAGAATGTTCACCTTCCAAGCGAAACTGGGTTCAATTTCTGGACAATGCACCAAAAAAAAAAAAAAAAAAAAAAAAAAAAAAAAAAAAAAAAAAAAAAAAAAAAAAAAAAAAAAGAGGGAATTAAAAAAAAATGAGGGGGAAATTAAAACATTTTCAGACAAACAATCACTGAGAGAATATGTGACCAAGAGACTGGCTCTGTAAGAATTACTAAAGGGAGCACTATAGGCAGATAGGAAAAGACAGGAGAGAGAGGTGTGGAGAAGAGTACAGAAGTGAAGACTATCAGTAAAGGTAAAAAAGAGAAAAAAACATGACATAAAATCTAAAAGGCAAAGTGGTAGAAGAAAGTACTACCTTTACAGTAATAACAATGTTAATGGATTAAACTCCCCAATCAAAAGACACAGACTGGGAGAATGGATTAAAAAATAGGATCCATCTATATGCTGTCCATAGGAGACGCATTTTAGACCCAAGGACAAACATAGGTTTTGACTAGTATATTTCTTAATTTAGCTTATATGGTCAGTTTAACTGAACACAACAAGTACATGGAACCTTGAATAGGGCATGAGATTTTGTTGGCTGTCCAGGTTAGTGTGAATCCCTGATAAATCCCAGAGTGATTTGAACAGTGAGTAAAGAAGTATTTGCAAAGTTCTCTTGGGGAAATGGGGAGAAAGGGGAAAAATTTTCAACTTCCCCCTTTGGAGAATTCCTGATGTTTTCACAGGCAGTGGAGACAAGCAAATCAATAGGCTAAGCCCTAGATCTTGGGGTTCACCCCTATGAAACTTATCCCTGCAAAGGATAGGCTAAGCCTACTTAAAATTAGGCCTACGAGTCACGCCCAAAGACATCTTTTGTTACTCAGATGTGGCCTCTCCCTCTCTAAGATGACAAAACATCTCTAAGATGACAAAACAAGTGAATTTACTGCCCTTCCCCTCTAGGTGGGACATGACTTGTAGGAGTGTAAACCTCCCTGGCAACATGGGACAGAAATCCTGGGATGAGCCAGAACTTGGCATCAAGGAACTGAGAAAACCTTCTTGGCCAAAAGAGGGAAAAGAGAAATGAGACAAAATAAAGTGTCAGTGGCTGAGAGATTTCAGTTGAGAGGTTATCCTGGAGGTTATTCTTACACCTTACAGAGATTTCCCCTTTTTAGTTTATGGTATATTGGAGTGGCTAGAGGGAAGGACCTGAAACTGTGGAGCTGTGTTCCAGTGGCTGTTTCTTGAAGATGACTGTATAATGATACAACTTTTACAATGTGTGTGACTGCGAAAACCTTGTGTCTGATGCTCCTTTTATCTACGGTATGGACAGATGAGTGAAAAATGTGGGATAGAGAGTGAACAAGCAAAAGGGGAACAGAGTTTAAAACAGAGTAGACTGAAATACTGTGGTCAATGAGAGGGAGGGGTGGGGGATATGGTATGTGTGAGTTTTTTCTTTTTTATTTCTTTTGCTGGAGAGATCTAAATGTTCAAAAGAATGATCATGGTGATAAATACACAACTATGTGATGATATTGTGAGCCACTGATTGTACACCATGTATAGGATATTTGTTTGTTAAGGTTTATAATAAAAATTAAATAAAAAAAAAGTACTGATACAAGACTATGACCATTTTAACCTAGATTATACATCTGTTAATGTAATCTTAGGTTGCTGTAGTTTTATGGTTTTTAGTTGACAGCTTTATATAAATTAGCCCAAGATATTCCACTTTTGCTGGTAACAGGCAAATCCCCAACCTATACTGAGACGGTAAACTTCTCTCTCTTAAAATTCTAATCTCCTTTGATTTAGCCCATCATGCCAATCCATTCAGATTTTTTTAGGATTCTAATTACATTTTCTAGTAGAATGACTAACCTTTCAAACTTCAAATTATAAATCATGTGATAAACCTCTTTAAGAAGTTTATATTAAAATATTGACGAGGACAAGAGTTAAAATCACAATCCTGTAACTTGCCACACTACTCTTAACATTCTTCATTTATCATATTCTTTTAGATATAATCATCCAAATAATTACTTTTACCATATTTCTTCTTCTTATACTTATGTCTATCACACTTTCATGATCTAAGTGTCCTGTAACCCTGTCAAAAGTGAGACATAATTTGAAAACTATTACTAACACCACACTAGGAATTCAAGAGATCATTTATAACCCTCACAACAACATTTGCTTAGCTAAGAGATACAAGTCACTTAATTTCTCTGGGCATCAATTGCTTCAACTGGCAGAGACTGCTAATTATCTACCCCATGTTCATTTTTTCCCTCATACAATAAATCTGTACTTTTATACAGGTTGGCAATGTATCCACTAAAAAAAAAACAAAACTCCTAATCTCATTTCCAACCAGGATGGAAACAAGATATTAGGAGGGACTTTCAGTAAGTCTTGTTAAAGAGATTTACACAGTGGAAGGAACCCTGCTTTTCCTTCCCATCTTCCTTCTACTTCCTGTCTGGAACTTAGAGCCATCTTAAGGTCACCTTAAGGATGGAAGCTATGCATTAAGATGAAGAAAAATGGAAGGAGCCTAGATTATTAATAATTTCATGAAGCATTATACCAGTCTTAGTATACCTTTTTTTTGGTAAGACAAATAAATAAACCTCAATCTTGTTTGTTATTTAGGCTTTCTGTTATATGCAGCTGAACCTAATCCTGGGACACTATTTTAAGATCCTTGCTAATATCACAACCCATTACAGCAAATTTTTAGCAAAAAGGTCAGATAATAAATATTTTAAGCTTTGCAGGCCATGTGGTATCTACCATAACTACTCAATTCTGCTGCTATAATACAAAAACAGCTGGAGACAATACATAAACAAATGAAAAGATGGTTATGCTCCAATAAAACCATATTTACAAAACAAGCAGCAGGCTGGATTTGGCCTGGAGGCCATCAGCTGCCAACTCCTGAGCTATACAAATAAACCAAGACAAATTAGATTTCATTTAAGGTGAATATGTTAACTCAGAAGAAATAGAAGCAGTAGGCTTGAATAATGAAAAAACTAAATCCAGGCTATTAATAAGCCAAAAGATAGTTCTACACTACTATTAGGAAGGATTGTAAGATGTCACCTGACATAATGTATCACAATATGTAATGATATATTATCTATTCTTTTACTAAATTTCTACTTCTAGGCACTTAATCCTAGTAAAAAATATACAACTATGCAAAGATACACCTACAAAAACATAGAATGTCTAATGACATAAGTAATTATCTACAATATTGATTAATAAACGTGCCATAATACAAAAGTATGAGCAATATACTTTTCAAATGTACATAATTTTAAGAATGTGTAGACCAGGTGATCAAATAGATATATACCAAAATGTTAAACTTTGACTTTTAACATTATTTGTACTTTATGTATTTTCTAGGTTTTCTAAAATAAACATGCTGATATTGTAATAAGGAAAAAAAAGTTTAACTTGC
Organism: Myrmecophaga tridactyla; assembly: GCA_004026745.1. Taxonomy (NCBI): domain Eukaryota; kingdom Metazoa; phylum Chordata; class Mammalia; order Pilosa; family Myrmecophagidae; genus Myrmecophaga; species Myrmecophaga tridactyla. Next base: position 50,118 of record PVIY010012858.1, on the reverse strand, counting down.
CCATATATAAAATAGATTATAAATCAGAAGCTTGGGAATTTTAAAATATAGTAAGAAAATACCATAACAATTTCCAAACCAAGAAAATGGATTTTTTTTTTTCCTAGGAAACCAGTATTGCTTACATACTATACCTGGACAAGAAATGCTTCAGAGTCCCTTTGTGTTCCTTTCATTCCTAGGAGAGGAGAGAAAATCACTTTGATGTTGAAGTCTTCTCCCACTTCCACAGCAAATCCTTTTTGCTTTTCAGCAGTAATAAATGCGCTCAGAAGTCTAGAATATTCTTTGAGATTGGTATAAGAGAATCTATATAAAGGAGTTAAACTATATAAAGTCCATTGTTTACGTAGAAGGAATGCAATCTTTTGAGTATCAATATCTTCCTAAAAAAAATAAAGACAAAAGAAGTTTAAGAATTAAGAAACATTACTTAGAATTTAATCATAGTGTAATAAATATTTACTATGAATCTACTACTGGTACTTGACTATTACACTCCAGCCACACAAGACTCTTTGAAGATCCTCAAACAGGGGTTTGCCTTTGCTGTACCTTCCATTGTAAATGCTCTTTCTCTGGGTGTTCACAGTGTTCACATGGCATGTTCTTTATTTCATTTAGATCTCTGTCCCAGTGTCAATCAAGAGACAACCCCAATCTAAAGCAGCACACCACCCCCAACTCCAACTTTGTCACTCTATATCTCCTGACCCTGCTTTAATTTTCTTTATAGAACTTATCACCGATATTTTACATTTGTCTGATTTTTACTGTCTATCTTTCCTACTAGAGTATGAGTTTCGTGAGAGCAGAGAGTTTATCTATTTTGTTCACCACTACATTTCTAACACCTAAAATAACACCATCTAGGAGCTGGTGCTCAAAAAATTTTATCAAATAAACATTTTTATTTTTAACTTTTTTATGGTTTAGTATAACATATATACAAAGCAAAGAGATAAATAAGCAATGGTTTTTAAAGCACTCTTTAACAAGTAGTTACAGAACAATCCCTGAATTTGTCATGGGCTACCATACGATCCTCTCATATCAAATGAACATTTATACTTCCCTTTTAGAAACCTCAAATTTAGGTTTTAAAAAGAGTAACTATTCCCAATGTGTCTACTTGGGCTTTAAATGAATAATTTTTAAAAGTTTTAACAGTGAATCTACTCTTAATATGTAACAATGCCTAATTCAATAAATTAAATCATTAGATAGAGGTATTCTTTTTATCATGTTCTATTAGGACCACAGGTACCAACAAAAACAATCTCTTTAATGGCTGAAGATCAGTGCTGCATCTCTTGGGCAATACCGACAATGTCATCACAAGTGATACGTTTACTATGCTTCTTGTATTTCTGCTTTTTTTCCTTTCTCTGGGTGGTTCCTTAAGCTTTAATGATCAGGAAGGTAAAAGGTACTACCTCAATCTGCCGAATGCTCAGTTTCACCATAATCCTTAGACCCTTCCAGTCACCAGTTGCCTTGGCAATGTCATCACCAAACCAACCTTTTTGGAGAAAGACCCAGGGGACTGATCTTGGGGGCCAGGGCAGATGTCGCACTGACTTCCCCAGTACACCAGAGGTACTTAATCTCCTTGGAATCGAACTTGGGCAGCATGGCAGAGGCAACTGGTGTTGGATGAACCCAGATGTGGACCAACCAAAGAAAATTTCATCCTGGCCTCCTCTGAGCTGAAAAGACAAAAGGACCCTGTGGCATTATTGAGGTTGTTCAGGTATGTCCCCATATAACCTGTTGATTTTCTCCCAAACAGAATTTTCCTATGGAAGCCCTACTTCCTGAAATAATCTAACAGCTCAAACTAATTTTAGAACTTTAACAATAGCTGCTGTAGAATGCTTGTTCTGGCTAAAGCATTCACTGAAACAGTTAAAAACTTTCTTCTTACTACCATCAAAATGTATGGCAAAATCATTTGTACCATGGCTAAAAGAAAGCACTGAATTGGACATTCCAAACTGTAATTTATACAAAATTTCTGTTTTCTGGTTAAGAATCATAACTTTAATTACCAGCACTAGCAATTTTTTTAAAGAAAGTCTTCAAAGAGAAACAAAAATGTTCTCATCTCTCAACTGATACTAAGTACACAATGACAAGAGAACAAAGCTACAATCAAAGTATAGATGATTGACTGGCGACTCAAAACTACATGCCAAACTTGTACTGGGTAGAATTTTACTTCATGTTTCATAAAGTCACAAATTACTAATGTTATATACCTTCAATATTGGTTTGTTTTTTTTTAACTTTTCTTTAATTGTGAAATATAACATATATACAGAAAAAGCAATCTATTTCCAAGTATGTTTTAATAAGCAATTATAGAACAGATTACAAAGTCTGGTATGGGTTACAGTTTTTCATTTTTTCTTCTAGCTGCTCCAAGACACTGGAGACCAAAAGAAATATCTATATAATGATTCAGCAGTCATATTCATTTGTTAAATCTTATCTTCTCTGTTATACTTCTCTTTCTTTCTTTTTTGTAAAAAATAACGATAATACAAAAAAGCAATAAATTTCAAGGTACCTCACATTTAGTTGCAGAACAGATTTCAGAGTTTGGTAAGGGTTACATTCCACAATTTTAGGTTTTTACTTCTAGCTGCTCTAAGGTACTAGAGACTAAAAGAAATATCAATATGATTCAGCACTCACACCCATTTGTTAAACCCTACCTTCTCTGTATAACTTCACCATTACATTTGATATTTTTCCTACTCTTTAGGGGTATTTTGGGCTATGCCTATTCTAACTTTATCATGTTGGAAAGGGCTGTCGATAATATGGGAAAGGGGGATGGAAGTAGTTGATATTCAGAAAAGACCAGCCCCTCTGTATTTCAGGACCCACCTGGAGGTTGTAGGTTTCTGGAAAGTTACCCAAGTGCATGGAACCTTTGTAGAATCTTATATAATGCCCTAGGTTTTCTTTAGGATTGACAGGAATGGTTTTTTGGTTGATGTTTGGCAAGTCATGATAGGTAGCAATGTCTAACTGAAGCTTGCCTAAGAGTGACCTCCAGAGTAGCCTCCTGACTCTATTTGAAAGCTCTCAGCCACTGATACCTTATTTTTAACATTTCTTTTCCCCCTTTTGGTCAGGAAGGCATTGTTGATCCCACGGTGCAAGGGCCAGGCTCATCCCCGGGAGTCATCTCCCATGCTGCCAGGGAAATTTTCATCCCTGGATGTCATTTCCCACATAGGTGGGAGAGCAACTGTTTCACTTACAGAGTTGGGCTTAGAGAGAGAGGCCACATCTGAGCAACAAAAGAGGTCCTCCAGAATGACTCTGAGGCATACGTATAAGTTTCTCCACTACATACTTAAGCTTCACAAGAGTAAGCCTCAGGATCAAGGGCTCGGCCTATACTAACGTTTAACACAGTCTCAGGGATTTCCCCCATGGTAAATTTTAATAGTTCCTTCAGTGCTGTTTTTAAATTATAAAAACAGAGCATTGTCAGTAGCCATATCTGTGACAATTTAAGCACCAAAATAATTTAGTAAAAAATTATAAACCCTTGAAAAACAGCAATTTCATGAGTCCACACTGATAGCAAATAAATAAATAAATGGAGGATAAAGGAAAAGGCCTTACAGTAAAATGCCAAAGCCTGGCTGGTAAATATGGACAAAGTGCTAGAGTTGAAAAATCATTATTTTGCCACCAACATGACAAAGACTGGATCACCCCAAAATTATCAATGGATGCTAAGTCAAAAGGGAATTTTTAAAAAAATTTTTATTAAAAAAACCAATCAACATACAATATGAACATTCTATTTTTTCTCCATTACATAGTTGTATATTCATCATCATGATCATTTCTTAGAACATTGCATCAATTCAGAAAAAGAAATAAAAAGAAAACAGAAAAAAATTCATACATACCTTATCCCTTACCCCTCCCTTTCACTGATCACTAGCATTTCAATCTACTAAATTTATTTTAACATTTGTTCCCCCTAGTATTTATTTATTTTTAATCCATATGTTTTACTCATCTATCCATAAGGTAGATAAAAGAAGCATCAGACACAAGGTTTTCACAATCACACAGTCACATTGTGAAAGCTGTATCATTATTCAGTCATCCTCAAGAAACATGGCTACTGGCACACAGCTCTACATTTTCAGGCAGTTCCCTCCAGCTGCTCTGTTATACCTTAACTAAAAAGGTGATATCTATTTAATGTGTAAGATAACCTCCAGGATAACCTCTCAGGTCTGTTTGGAATCTCTTAGCTATTGACACTTTGTTTTGTCTCATTTCTCTCTTCCCCCTTTCGGTCAAGAAGGTTTCCTCAATCCTTTGGTGCTGAGTCCCAGCTCATTCTAGGATTTCTGTCACATGTTGCCAGGAAGGTCCCACGAAGAGAGGGGGAGGGCAGTGAGTTTGCTTGTCATGTTGGCTGAGAGAGAGAGGCCACATCTGAGCAACAAAAGAGGTTCTCTTGGGGGTGACTCTTAGGCCTAATTTTAAGTAGGCTTAGCCTATTCCAAAAGGGAAATTTTGATGAGGAGCAGAACGTTTGCATTATCTTTAAGTGTTTTCCCACAGATTGATTTTTAGTTGTGAAGCAGGGTGGGGAGAACAGTAATTATACAGAAATCAGGCAAAACTTTAACTGGATGATCAAAATTAACATCGTCTGTGTACTACGAAATGTGATTCCCCAAGGACACAACAGCACCTATACAGTATTCCAGCCAAAAATACATAACTTCAATCTAATTCATGAGGAAATATCAGACAAATACAAAAGGAGGAATATTCTATTTAAAAAGGAGAGGGGGGAAGACTGTATTCTTCAAAAATGTCAATGTCACAAAAGACAAAGAAAGGCTATGGAAATATTCCAGATTCAAAGTTAAAAGTCTTAAAGAGGTGGTGCTGATAGTGAGAAATAAATGTTTTTCTTCAATTGTTTCTTACTGATTTTGTTACCTGAGAGAACAAGAAGACACTGAAAATACTATGAACAGTACCCACAAAATTAAAGTATCTTATTCACAGATGTTCATCATTAAGGGATAATACAAAAGAACACAGAAATCATACCTGCAATTGTGAACACTGGGGAATTTTTCTTCTAGGTGAAGTTGGGACAAATGAAGTCTGCTTCCTGACTGATTCTAATCGTTTCTGAAGAGGGGTGGCACCTATAAAGTAATCTTTAAGCCTTGACGATGCACTTTGTCTAGGAGTCAATTCTGATGCATCAGAAGGATCCATCATCTACATGAAGAGATGTAAAATCAGAGTTCTAAACACTAAAAAGTTAATTCATGCCCACAGTTACACTGATTTCTCTCCCCAGTACAGAATTCTTTCTCTTACCCTCCTCCCCCCTCCCATGTATGACTTTTCAACCAATTCCTGTATTATTCACCGGCCACAGGCCATTTTGATGAATATCTTACAGAAACTCAAATACAATATGTTCAGAACTAACTTCAACTCCTTCCTTTCTAAAAAAAGACTAAAAGAGATGTTTATAATATTTAATTTAATGATTCAGCATCATATTCATTTGTTAAGTCCTATCTTCTGTGTATAATTCCACCATTACCTTTGATCTTTCCATACCTCTCATTGGGGTTGTTTAGGCTATGGCAAATCTAAATTTTTGATATTGAAAGGGTCTGTCACTAATATGGTAGGGAGATGGAACTCTCTGATGTTCTGGAGAGGCTGGGCTATATTTCAAGACTTATCTGGATCAGTGACCCATCTGGAGGTTGTAGGTTTCTGGCAAGTTACTCTAGCACCTGGAACCCTTGTGGAATCTTATAAATTGCCCTAGGTGTTCTTCAGGATTGGCTGGAATGGTCCTGATTGGGGGCTGGCAGGTTATGAGAGGGCACCTTCCTTCTTTAACACATAGTCATTAAGCACATTCTTTTGAGTTTTTCCTTCAACAGTCTCTCATCCATTCCCAAAGCTACTTTCTTAGCCAAGTTCTTACACCTTAACTAAGAATTCTCCTTATCTAAGGGTTATGTATTCTTCCAGATATGCAACTTCATTGTTTGTCACCTGTGCAGTGACAAACCTTTATGCTGACAAGATAAATTCTAAACTCATCTGCTGAGTATTTAAAGTCATTCAAAATTTAGCTTTTCCTTATCCCCCTACCTCTCTCCATCCCAGGACATAGATATATTTTGTCATCTCCACATTTTTCTCTATCAACTGTAGTTCCTATCTGAAGCGTCCTTTTCCTATTCCAAACCGTTTAAGAATGTAACTTGCTTAAAAAATGGAAGATTTTATTAACTTTTCCCTCTGGAACACCTAGGCACTTCCATCTGCATCAGTGGTTCACTCATGGCAATAAGAGAGAGAGAATATGCATGCATGTACTACAAGATCTCAGGGATAATTGCCTTCTAGATGATTCTAACAAAACCCCTATAAAAGTTCTATAAAATCTTTGGAAATTGGTAATATACCAGCACACATACTTCTTCTCAATCACCTAGTCTGTATCACTCTACATGGCCTGCTTCACATACTTCATTGTACTAATTTTTGGTGTGTATTTCTTGCCTTCCTGGCAAACACTAAACTACTGAAACCATCCTTTACTACTTATATTGTTTAATTGTCCAATACAATGCTAAGTGCCGTTTAATTGTTAAACAAGTATTGGTTCAATTGAACAGAAGTATTTCATAGAGCTCCAAAATTAAAATACAACTTTCATCAGAGGAATTATCATTTAAAAAATTATAATAATTACTCCCAAGAACGGTGCAGTTATTTTCACAAATAAAAAGCTATCCTATTTATTATTATATTTAAATTTAAAGATGTTAAATGAGGGTACACTCTACATTTTGTACAAAACTCCATAAATTAAACATATAGGACTCAAAGCTCCAGAGCAACTCACAATTTAATCAGTAGCTACTCTAAGGCCTTCTGGTTTTAAATGAATACTGAATTATCTGTCTAAAGGGAAATTTTAATCAGTTACACCTACATAGACTGTTTCTTTCAAATTTGTTACTTGGAATCATAAATACTAACGTTTAGTGAGCATTCATTATATGGCAGGCACTCTTTAAAACCCTTAACAAATATTGTCTCATTTAATTCTCAATCCCATAAAGATGGGTTATTCCTAAATAACAAATGGGAAGATAGAGAAGTTAAAGTCATACTGTTACAAAGTGGAAGAGCCATGAAGCCAGGATTTGATTCCAGACTGCTTTTACTCTAAATCTAGCGTTAAGCTACTTCTTTCATATTACCTTTCAATATGGATCAACTTCAGGGTGAAGAAAATGTAAGTCTTGAATTTTATCCCTTAAAAAAGAGAAAAACTATGAATTCCAAAATGGCTTTAAAGTCTAGCTATGCATTAAATCTAGATAAGAAAATAAACGCCTATCAGCATTGAGAGAGTTGGTTTTGAGAAAATATTTCCCTTGAGTATTTAATGTTAAGGTAATGTGAAAGAGCACAATCCATGCATTAAAGTTAGAAATGATTAATACATACTTTACCTTCTTACTTCAGACTCAAGAACGTGTAATTTTACCCAGCACAATAATTAAGAGATTATAAATAAATTTTGACTCAATATATTACTGTCTCAATATTCTTCTTTCTAATCAAGGAAAGAAGTTCTTTTACTTGGCTTCTAAAGCTATCTATCTACCAATGTTCTGGATTCTCATATCCCTTAGATGCCACCTCCTATGTTAATTTCAACCCGCTATCTAACCTCTCCTTCACAGGATCCTTTTCTTAAACTGCCAACCATACTCTAGTATTCCTTATTCAAATCTTTTGTTTAAATCGAATTCATCTCATTTCTTTTGAAATCAGTCTCTTGGAAACGTGTTATACACCTACTGTTTTCACTTACCAATAAACATTTTAGCAATCTGTCTTCTGCATCCATCACTATAAAGAAACTGCACTTTTGAAAATTACCAACCTTTTTGCCAAAACAATTGCCAAATATTTTCTTCAAGTTGGTTCATCCTTACTCCTTTAAACTTTCTGCTCCCTTGTTTTTTCTGACATTCAATTTTTGTATATTTTTCACTTCCTTACTTCTGATAGTTCCTTCTGATTCATTTGCTGAGTCTTCTCTTTCCTCCTGTCCCAACAGTGAGTGTCCCCCCAAACTCTGAAATCACTCATTCTAAGATTAAAGCATTCATTCTTTATGTGATTCCTAAATCTCTACTTTCAGACTTTTCTTTTTTTTGCATGGGCAGGCACCAGGAATTGAACCTGGGTCTCCAGCATGGCAGGCGAGAACTCTGCCACTGAGTCACTGTTGCACTGCCCTTTTACCTTCAGATTTTTGCACCTGCATCCCAGCCCTGCATTTCCAATTCCTTATAAGACATTAAATTTCCATGTCCTCAAACTCATTAAGTTTAAAACTAAACATTTTTTCACACCCCATTTAAACAATCTTTCCTTTCCAACTATCCTGTTTCCTTAGTAATACCATTCCTCTTTCTCATTTTCTTTCCAAAAAAAAAAAATCTTGAGTTATCTTTTACTCTTTCCTCACCTTCCTCCTTACATCCAACCTGTCATCAAATTCTGACATCTTTCTTAAAATATACTAGCCCACTCAGATTTGGCCTTTGCCTCCATTCTGAATTAAGGTTAGCTATCTTGTTTCCAATCTTAACCTCAATGGACAGCTAGTCTTCCCATAGATGCTACTTTTACCTTGTCATTATCTTGCTTACAGTCTCATAAATCCACTCATCTTCTACATGAAGTCAAAACTCCTGTGTCTAGGTTTCAAGGCACTACATTATCTGACCTTACCCAGGTTCGTTTTCTACTGCTAGAGTTCTTACCCCGAGATCCACCGACAAATAGCCTTTTCAAAATCCAACAAACTTTAAGGTTGTATGCAAAATATGGCATGTATGTGTATCTGGTGGAGAAGAGAGCAAAGAAACGTCTAGTAGCCAATTCTTTAAAACGTTAAGATCCACTACTCTACACCCAAACATTTCACACACACGCTATACTGATTATCACTCTACAGCTTTTCATGCCAGTCATGTTTGTCTTCTGCTTTTTAACTTTTTATTCAACCTATCGCCAATTAAGAATACATCTCTACCCACTCTTGTCTAACCAAATCTTATCCATATTGCCGGTGCCACCTCAGGAGAATTTTCCAAATCTCCCCAGCAAACTTTTCTTGCATTTGTAGCTCATAACCCACAGCTAAAACTTTGTTTAAATCCGTGAGAGAAGGAACCATGCCTGACTTAATTTACTGACTTAAATTACTTTTCTACAATACCCAAATCCTACCGCCCCAAAGCTAATGCCTAGCCGAAGGCTAAGCACATAGTAAGTGTGTAACACATCTAAACACACAAATATCATAAAGATAACAACCACCCAAGAAGGCAAATGTAAAAATTTACTGCCAGTCCTGAACCAAGACAAAATATCTTACCAATAAAATGCCGTGATGACACTGTCACCCATTTCTGCTTCACTAATCATTCTTCAGGAGTGCCTTCAAACCTACGTCAAGACTGAACTTCCTGAAGTAAAAACGTCGCCAAAGTGACAGCTGAAAGAGAGCTCGAACAACCCCTGGCCCTCCCAAATTCCCTCTCGCTCCACAACAACTGAGTTCATCAGAGACGTAAGCGCGCGGGATAAGCAGACTCCCGCTCCTTCAGACGCCTGACGAGCCTTGCGACTTCACCCCGGGAAGGACATTCCCGCTGACCTAGTCGCCCACCTCTGCGACCCTCGCTCCTGCTGGGGCGGCTCCTCCCCGTGGCGGGCGGAGGGCAAAGGACAAAGTGCCCCAAATCAACAGAGCCCTCAGGGCCCCAGTCCAGCTCTGTCGTAGAGAAGCGGCAACTCAGGGCTCAGCCGCCTCTTCAGTTTGAAACCGTTTCCCGACTCTCTCTGCGGCCCGACACAGGAAGCCTCGGCGTCCCGCCGATTCCAAGTGTGTGAAGTAACTAAGGTCGCCATTTTAATTGAGGGCAAAGCCGAGCAGTCTAATCACTACCGTCAACATTGCTAATACCGCGGTATTTCTTTCGCTCTTGTCCCAGGAGTGTGAAGCTCGCCTCCAAATTTCCGCCCTCAGTAATCACGGCGGCAGCATCTCGGAGCTGATTGGTTAAATGCCTTTACCGTAATCTTGGGCGACGTGCGGTGTTTGGTTCAGTACCCGATGGCTTTTTGTATTCGCTCGCGTTTCTCTCTTACAGTACTTGAAGTCTGCCGCCAGTTTTGGGAGATTTGAAATGCTAGACTGACTTTCTTCCGGTTCTGCCTGCGGAAACTATATTTGTGGAGGCGAAAAAGGAAGGGAGTGGCGCGCGCCGTGTGACCTCTGCCTCTGGACCGTCGGGAGCTCACGCCTTTGCACTGCTGTGTGGACTCTTTCTCGTCACTGTGGCCTCAGCGTCGTGTGTAAATTGAAGTAGAAACTAATGCATTGCACAGGGTAGGGGGAAGATCTTTTCCTTACCAACTCCCCCAAGAGCCCCCAGAGACCTTGGAGATTTATCTGCTTGCTAGATACGCGCGCTTGAATGTTCAGCGAAGTTGAAATATTGAAGAAGAGAGTGGTAACTCCTCGAATTTTAAGGGATTATATGTATATTTCCAAAACTACTTTTTGACCACCATCCAGCGGTGGCAGCGTGGGATTCGGGCGTCTGTCGTCATCCTGTGTTTCCAACATGTACTTTCCCTATAGGCTAAGTCTGCTATACTGGGGTTTATCCAGATCCATCGGAAAGACCACCCAGCGGATCTGGGGTTCTCTCTCCAAAAATCTGGTGCTGAGTTCACAGACGAGACTTCCAGGTGAAAACAAGAGCTCTGTCCTCTAAACAGCATTTCGTCTTCTTACAGCTGCTGTTCTCTTTCCATCCCCCTGTCTCTTCCAACTTAACTGGATAACCTTATGTGAGGAAGCAGATCATTCACTCATCTTGAATTTTTAGAAACATAACCACATTGATAGGATAATCAGCATTTACGTTGATACTGCTAATAAGAAATAAAAAAGTCACATCAGAAAACACTTTTAATGGTGTTTTCTTCTGTACAAGTGGCTGTACACTTCTGTACAATTAGTTATTCATTAATTTCATACTAAAACTGAGATTACTGCACAATCGCATTTCAGCTGTAGTTCCTGGGATCATAATTTCATTTGGAGAAGAAATGTACAATATTAAGAATTGAACTTTTTAAATGTTCTAAAGAAATTATCGTGGTGATGAATATACAACTATGTGATGATATTGTGAATTACTGATTATATATGAAGAAGGAATGATCATATGGTGAGAATGTGTTTGTATGTTGGTATGTTTAATAAATGTAATTAAACTAAAAAAAAAGAAATGGGCTATTAGGATTTTATGTCAGTGCAAATACTAGATGGTCAAAAAAAATAGATTTCCAACCACAAGGCAAAAATCTTACCTAAGAAAGTTATTCACTTGGCTATTGGCATTTGCAGCACAATTGTATAATGGGTGAATCAAAGTGTGTACTCTTGACTTATTTTCTAAAGTTTATTCACTGACCTGAATTAGTCAAGATGTTGTGACCCAGAGTTTTATTTTTAAACTATTTGAAGTTGAATGATATATGTATTTTTAATCGTTTGTTTGTTTGTTCATTTGTTTTTAAGAATTCAATAGCTTTATTGCCAGAACCAACACCTGTGGAGAGTTGCGGTCTTCTCACTTAGGACAAGAGGTCATCTTGTGCGGATGGATTCAGTACCGAAGGTAGATTGAGGCAGAGAGTTTAAGAATGCATGATGGTTGTTTTTCCAAGGCAATTTCAAACCTTTTTTAAGGTTTAGTAAAACCTTACTAATTTTCAACCAGTCGAAAGAATGAAAGTCCTGCAACTCCTTCAGAATCTCATAATTCATTGGATTTTCAGTTTTGTTTTTATTTTGAAAAACCCAAATGGTGTCACTGTCAGTAACACTAATGAATCTGGCTTGACCAATAGACTGAAAATGACCCTGGACTTACTAAGGTTGAAGAGTTCCTAGGACCTGTAATTAAGAATGGGTCAGCATGCTGCAAACCAGTTGTTAAGCTCCAATAGCATGAAAAAGCCTATTTTATTCTAATGTTAGTAAGGAAAAAGCCTAAAATTGTGAGGAACTGTGGTTCCCTAAGATCAGAACCCTTTTTTTTATTTCTTTATTCCAGAACATACCTGAATAGTACATTAGTGCACAGTTAAGAGATCCAAAATACATAGGTTATGTGACCTTCCTTAAAAATATGTCACATGTACATGGATATTTGACACATAAATTTGAGGACTATCTCCTGAACTTAAATTTTTAAGAGGCTTTCTGTACCTCTTCCTGGTTCTAAGGGCAGTGTGAGAAATGTAGGTTGGATGCTGAAATGTTGCAATTTCAGGGACCATTTGGTGGTTTATAGAGAGATTAGATTAGCAGTTAAAACTCTTCCAGAAAATTTTAGTAACAGAAATGATCTTATATTGTTGTTTTTTAAAGATAACCAGATGTTTCTAATATACTAAAATGTCTTTGGATTTTACATTGGAAAAAATCCAAATTTAATAAAAAATTTTTATAACAACCTAAGCCAGTGAAAATTGAAAATAATAAACTCTGCTTTACATTAATAAACCATATGAATAACATGTTTAGATAGCTGATAAAAATTGAAATTGAAAACAATCTTTTTTTATTAAGCTACATAGATAATTGCATGAATGTGGCTAGTAAAAGCACTTATTTATTATAAAGAAGAAATGTTTGTGGGGGTTTTTTGCCTGCTTAAATTTTGGACTTAAAGATTTTATCCTAAAATGTTCGTTTCCTTTCATTAATCAGGCAAAACATCTTCCTGGTCCTGAGAGATTTCCATGGGCTTGTTCAAGTTGTTATTCCCCAGGATGAGGTAATAAGTTTCCTACTGTTATCTCAAAGCCACTCTTTGATGCTTTGGCTAGAGTGAGCTAAGTATGTTTGAGATTTTAAATTCAGAAGTTTACTGTTAATGAAAATTGGAAACTATAATAAACAGTGTTTTAAGATAAACTAGAAAAAAGATAAGCAACTCTAATCACAAAGAGCTAATTTTTATAATATATAAAAGGCTACAATAAATCAATATGAAAAAGACCAGTGACCCAATAGAAATATAAACACAGGATGTGAACATAAAATTTAAAGAAAAGTAAATGACTTGTACAACATATGAAAATATATCTACCATCACTCAAAAGTAGACATATGTAAATTTAAATTAGTGAAATTACTGTTTTTAACACACTGGATTGACAGCACTCTATGATTGGGAAAACAATTATTCATACATTTCTTCAGCAAGTGTAAATTGGCACTAGCTGTATGGAGAGCGATTTGATAAAATCAAAATTATAAATGCGTATGTCCTTTGAATCAGTAATTCTGCTTCTAGTAAATTTTCTTACAGTTATCTTACTTCTAGACTTATACAGATGCAAAATGACATATTCGTTGCAGGATTGTTTGTAATATTAAAAAATTGGGGAATAACCTAGATGTCCTCCAGTAAGAGGCTGGTTTTAAGAATGACATACATCCTTCAATGGGATAATGTTCAGTATAGAAAAAGAATGAAGCTCTTTATTGCTAATATGGAAAAAAAATCCAAGGTCTATTGTATTTTATTAAATGGAAAAATAGTAATAGAGAGAAGGAAAGGAAATATATGTACACTTAGGGGTTGGAGGACAGGGATAGGATAGAGACTTTTCACAGTATGTTTTTTGTACCCTTTGAATTTTGAGGGTATTGGCTGCTTAAAAAAATAGTTACAATTCAAATTAGATAAAATAAAGAACTTCCATTTTGCTCATTGGACAATATTGGTTGCTGTTGTGGTGACTTTTACAAATGCTTCTATGCCTAAGAGAAATATGATTTACTCAGCTGTGAGTGTTTGAAATAAGACAAGAGCAGTGAATTGTCTTTCAGAGATCGGAATCCAGAGATGAGCATAGCTAATCTAGGAGAACTTCTTTCACTTTGTATTCCTTTATTGCTGTTTGATTTAACTGTTCTTAAAACTAGCCCTGAAGACAGTTGCCTTTAAAGTTCATGGGACTTATTTGCATTATCATTCTTATTTTCCTTTCAGGAAATTTTTGAAAACTCTTATCTAATAATTTTACTTGTTTGTATTATATGAAGTCAGAATGAGGGGTGCAGCATACCAAATTCTGTAATAAACTACTGCAGTCAATAACTCAGTTCAGTAATCCTGGGCAGCCCAGTCTTTATGGCAATTAAGAGTACAGTATTAAAGTCTTTCTTAACCATAGATTTCAGCCACTACTGATTTCTTTAAGTTCATTTGTTTCTTGGAACTGTTTTCTACCTCTTATTCTGTAGTCAGCAGCTACTGTGAAGAAGATTTTGTGTGAAGCCCCTATGGAATCTGTGCTGCAAGTGTATGGGACAGTTATTTCGCGACCTCCAGGACAAGAGAATCCAGTTAGTGATTTCTAAAACTACTGTATATTTTACCTAAATGCATTTGCATTGTCTGTGTTCACACTCAAGCAACATGACTGAGCACCTATTAGATACCAGATACTAAAGTTCTGTAAGTGCTAAAGATAAACTTACAGATTTCAAAGTCTTCACTACAAATATATACACCTATATAAATATATGTTAGGACATTTGTTGATAAACACATTGGCCACAGATATGCATTAGAATATCATGGTCATGCATAGATTTTTATGCTTTAGAGACTAATACACTGTCAGCACCCTCACATTTTACATATACAAATAAATGCATGTGTTTTACAAATGTCCTATGGAGTGATTTTTAAAATAGGTCATTTCTCTCTCTCTTTAAGATGATGCCAACAGGTGAAATTGAAATCAAAGTTAAAACAGCTGAGCTTCTGAATCCCTGCAAGAAGCTGCCCTTTGAAATTAAAGACTTTGTGAAGGTGCCATTCTCTGTTATTCATATAGCCTTTTCTAGAAAATGTTGACGCTACCATCAAATATTTTCAGAGTTTAAAAAAAAAGTTAACTTCTACAAAATTAAACATTTTACATAGAAGTATGATGGATTGTTCTGTTAGCCCTACAATTTTTTGGTGAACTGTCCTGTAGTTCATTAAGCTGTTGTAGTTCCTAAATACCTAGACTGTTTTTTTTTCAGACAGGTTGAAGCCTGGCTTTATCCCTAAGACTTGAAATGTTATGTTGTTCATGAGTTTTTTGTTTTTTGGGTTTTTTTTTTTTTGGCTGCTATTTGTTTTACATTTTGAGAGGAACTTTATAAATTAGGTTGGAAATGGCCAAATAACGTAGGGATTCCTGAACCTAGTAAGTTTTAAGCCTCTAACAATGATAAAATGTGTATTTAGAACAACTTTTCACTTCCCAAGCATATAAATTTGATTATTGTAATTTAAGGCCTTCTTACCAAAGTTTAAGGGGTTGAAGGTGTTAGATAGCATGAGGTAAGTACACCCAGAGGATTTTCAGGTTTGTCACAATTGTTGACTTGTATATCCCTAATTTTTAAACTGATTTTAAAGTTAATTGCATGGCTACTTAGCCTTATATTTACATTCCCAATTAATCCTTTAATTTAAAAAGCAGTACAATTACAGAGTTGAATTTGTTGTGGAAAAAAAACCCCAGAAATATCGTTTTTCCCATGACAAGCTTTCAGAAAGAGAAGATCTGTATCTAGTAACTAGTAATTAGTAACTGTATCTAGTAACTAGTAACTGTAACTAGTAAAAGAAATATCCTATTCCTGGGGAAGCAATCCATAAAAAAGTTCTCAGTCAGTGAAGGCGGATGTTAATTATACTAGTAAAAACCATAAAATCTGTATGAGCAATAAGCTTAGAAGTTGTAAGAATTAAAGATGGTGATGTATGCACAAATGAAAACAGCATGATGATGGTGTAAACTAAAGACAGAATTAAGGTTTTTGAGAATTCAAGCTCTATGTCTAAAGATTAGCATCCTTCTAATTTAAAAAATATGTTTAAATATAATCTTTAAATCTGTTTAGAAAACAGAGGCTCTTCGTTTGCAGTATCGCTACTTAGATTTGCGTAGTTTCCAAATGCAATATAACCTGAGATTGAGGTCCCAGATGGTCATGAAAATGCGGGAATATCTCTGTAATCTACATGGTAAGGAAAACACCTGAATGTTCTTTTGTGTTTTTTAGCATCTCTTCTGTTTTATTCAGCACTTTTATGTCATCCTCTCCTTAGCATCTTTGGGTCAGATGTTGCCAAGATGTTTGGAATTCACTCAATGTAAATGATACTTTTTGAGAAAAGGTTAATTTTTAGAGTGTTTCTTCTAAAGCATAATGTAGAAACTAGTACCCAGGTCACAAAGAGTTCTTTTAAAGATGGTGGTGCCTGATATGTTATGTAGGTCTTTCCCATCACTACTGAAGGCATAACAGTCCTGTAATTTCTCCTTTTAAAATTCTTTGTCATGCCTGTACTTCATTTGCTGACATGTAAATTAAATTAGACACATGGATCAGTCCTGTTTTCTTCTGTTCTATTTGTCTTATTTTTGTTAAACTGACAGAACATTTAGAAAACCAGAACTATTCAGAAACTTAGAATCCATCAAGTATTTAAAATTCTTTCATGTCAAAAGTATCACCTTTATTGAATTCATTGCCCTCCCCACTATGTGGGACATGTCTCCCAGGGGTGTAAATCTCTGGCAGTGTGAGACAGGACTCCTGGGGATCAGCTGGGACCCAGCATCATGGGATTGAGAAAATATTCTTGACCAAAAGGAGAGGAGATACGTGAGATAAAATAAACTTTCAGTGGCTGAGAAATTTCAGAGTCAAGACGTTATCCTGGAGGTTATTCTTATGTATTATATAGATAGCCCTTTTTAGTTTATGGTATACTGAAATGGCTTGTTCCAGCAGCCTTGATTCTTGAAGACAATTGTATAACTATATACTTTTACAATGTGACCGTGTGATTGTGACAACCTTGTGTCTGATGCTCTCTTTATACAGAGTATTGACAGATAAGTAAAAAAAAAAAGAATAAAAAATAAATAAATAATAGGAGGGGATAAAGGGAAAAAAATGGGTAGATTGAAATACTAGTGGTCAATGAGAGGGAGGAGAAGGGTATGGGAACTATGAGTTTTTTCTTTTTTCTTTTTTTGGAGTGACGCAAATGTTCTAAACATTATCACGGTGACGAATACACAACCATCTGATGATATTGTGAACCACTGATTGTATACTATGAATGGACTGTCTGTGTGTGAAGAGTTCTCAATAAAAATATTTTTTTAATATCATTTTTATGAACAGAATAAGATTCTGTGGACTCTTCAGCTTGCTTTCTTCATTTAATAGAATTCAATTTTTGTGAAATCAGTAGGCTTCGTAGCTTATTTCAACCCAAATTCCTACTTAAAAGGTAGCCTCTGATTTGTTGGACTGTACTTTAGACATCATTTTTAACAAATTCCAAATTCGTATGTATTAAATTCTGTTTCTCTCTTTTTAGGGTTTGTGGATATAGAAACCCCAACATTGTTTAAGAGGACTCCAGGGGTATGATATTACTTAAATTAGTCTACTAATGATGTTCCATTAGTTATGAAACTGGACCACTTTGCTTCTTATACTCACTTGGTCTTTATTTTTATTTTATTACTTATTTTATTTATTATTTGGGTGCATGGTCTTGGAATCAAACCCATATTTTATTTTGTTTTACTGCCTCGGGAGGCTCACTTCACACTAACGAGCTCTTCTTAAAATAATTAACAAAATATGTGGGTCAGTATTTTGAGTCAGAATCCTTTTATTCTATGAGTTTTCTTTACCTTGAAAGAGGTTTATAGGTGCAAATCATTAATGAATTGGTTTCTTAAAACAAGTTCCTTGTACATTAAAAGCTAACAGTATACAACATTGCTTTTTAATCTATCCAATCTGGATTTACAATTTTAGATTTAATTTTAAAAAGCAGTTAGGAATTACTTGGATAGGAAATAATGCACAGAATTCTTTCAGCTAGTACCAGAATTGGAAATTATTTCACTAAACATACAAACTGCCATATACAAACCAATATTTAAAACCTACTATGTACAAGCGTTTTTTAGGGTATAGAAGATGAGCAAGAAATGACCCCTGTCATGGTGGAAACTTTGTACTTAGTTAATTTCATTCAACATCTCAAGTACCAACTTCTGCCATTCACTTATACTCATACGCAAGTTTTGTTTTGATTTAACTATTCCTCTTCTCTCACTCTTCCTTGTTCTCATTAACAGGGTGCCAAAGAATTTGTGGTAGCATCAAGGGAACCTGGAAAATTTTATACTCTCCCTCAAAGTCCTCAACAGTTTAAGCAGCTTCTGATGGTGGGCGGTTTAGACAGGTGAGCTTTCTTTATGCTAGTAGGCACAGGAAGGAGAAAAGGAGGGAAAGAAAAGAAACACAAAGTTGTGTAATCTCTTGAGAGAAGATTAGAAAATTAGAGAATTTTTGAGAATAGCCTGAAAAAAAATGGGTAAATTTGTAGTCGTCTTTATTAAAGATTTATTGCACCATGTGCAAAGTTAGTAAATATGACAGGGTAATATATACATAGGTCTTGTTCTCAAGGAGGTAATCTATTAAGGCAACATAAGATAATAAGCCAATTATGATATAAACCAAAATATAAATACATTGAGAGTTGTAAACTAGATATTAAGAGATTTGAAATATATCATTTTGGGAAATATTAAAAAGCTTTCTGGAATTGAGCCCTCTGGAACAGAGCTGCATTTCTTTTTTTCCTTTTTTCTTTTTTGGCATGGGTAGGCACTGGGAATTGAACCCGGGTCTCCCGCGTAGCAGGCAGGAGCTCTGCTTGCTGAGCCACTGTGCCCTGCCCCAGAACTGCCTTTCAGCAAGTAAAGATGAGTGTTGGAAGAGCATAGCACAGGAAAGCTCAGGTGGATTCATGAAGCCATGAGTCTCCCGCGTAGCAGGCAAGAGCTCTGCCTGCTGAACCACTGTGCCCTGCCCCAGAACTGCCTTTCAGCAAGTAAAGATGAGTGTTGGAAGAGCATAGCACAGGAAAGCTCAGGTGGGTTCCTGAAGCCATGAGGAATTTAGTTTGGCCAAAGCAGAATAGTATGTATAAAGAAGCAAGGACTACCTTGCATGCCAGTCTATTGTATGAATATGCAAAGATACCAGATATATTTTAAAGACAGTATGTAGAATATTTAACTTCTCATGTGTCAGTTATGTATCTTATTAAAGCATCATAAAGGATTTTAAATGTTTTCTTGTGCACTATGGGTATTATTAATTTGTTTTGTAACCTGCATTGCCATAAATTTTGGGGGGAGAACTGTGTGGATCTTCCTAGAATCATGACTTAATTAATGCTATTTTTCAATTGTAGATATTTTCAGGTTGCCCGATGTTATAGAGATGAAGGTTCAAGACCAGACAGACAGCCTGAGTTTACCCAGGTATGAAGTTATATTCATTTGTGTCCTGTAAATTCAGGCCTGTTACAGCCAAGTATTTTCAAGACCAGGGAAGTACATTATTTCGTATTACATTTTATCCCTCAGATATTTTGTCAAAATAACCTGCACTAATTATTTAAATTTAGATCCACTTCATGTGTCTTTTTGTAAGAAGTTTAATCAGCAAATGAGAAATGCCAGAGGGTCCTACAGTGTTTTAATGCTCATGATATGATCAAGTTCTTAAAACTAATCTCTTCTACATTAAGAACTGATAGTTCTGTACAATGATATTTAATCTGTTTATCTAATCTGTGGACTTATCAAAGCTATTATGATTTAGTCTCTGTATGATGGAGTATTAACTAGTATGGTGAAGTGCAATAGTATAAGCTTTGGAGGTGGATCAAATCTAGCTTCAGTGCTTTACTGATTGTGTATATGCAGGCAAGTACTTAGCTTCACCGAGCCTTAAGCCACATGATAGTTGTGGGAATTAAAACAAGTTAATGTATATAAAACATTAGTACAGCACTTGATGTAAAACAGAAGCACAGTAATGTTCATTTATTAAGTACTCATGTAGAAATGCATCTATGAATTTTAATACTGTGACTGTTCAAGTTAGTTTCCATATATTATTTTGGTTTCAGATTGACATAGAGATGTCTTTTGTAGACCAGAGTGGAATCCAGAGTCTAATTGAGGGTTTGCTTCAGTATTCTTGGCCCAATGACAAAGATTCTGTGGTGGTTCCTTTTCCTTCAGTGACTTTTGCTGAGGCTTTGGCCACCTATGGAACTGATAAACCTGACACTCGCTTTGGAATGAAGGTAATTATCTTCACTTACCCAGTACTGTGCCCCTAAATGGCCCTGCAGTCTTTTAAACCACTGTTGAATTGGCAACCAGTTACGCACTACATTATTTTTTTTGTTGCTCTTACCTTTGTTGTTATGAAGTTACAGCAAGAGAAAATAATATTGTTATTATTATATTATATATATTTTATTAGTTATTATAATTGTGTAACTACAGTATTCTTTTTCTATCTACTGCATCTTAAGAGCCATTTTCAAGAGCAAGATTCTTGTTATAGTTTTTATTACTAGCAAGCTATTGGGTATATGGACGTGGAGGGTCTAACTTGAAAGAAAAAAAAACAAGACTATTCTTTCCACTTCAATTTTTTAAAACCAAAAAGGCACTTAGAAGGTAAATTATTAAGAGTTATGTTTTCTTTTACCCCGGTCTATAGAGAACTGAAACAAATGAGAACATCTATTGCAGTTATTGAGATCTATAAGTAATTAACTAAGATAAAATCGAATTTATACAGAACAGTTTCTACCATTATTCTTCTATTTGTTCTTAGAGAACAACTTGCCTTGGTCTCTGTAATGCTGATGACATTTCTGTATCTTAATTCTTGGTGAAACTTCATTAGAAATTGAATTCTGCATGGTCTGTCAATAGGCAGCGTGCAATTCTTAGAACAAAAAAAAAATGATGGCAAGGAGCCTGAAGAGACATGACAGGGGACATCCAGAAAGATGGTTTAATAGGGAGCATCAAGGCTCCTTCTTCCACTATAACACCTAGAAGACAGGCAGAAAGTTTCCAAAGCAGCAGTTCTGGGGCTCCGGAGGCCAGGGAGTACCAGGTGACATCCAGGGAAGAGTGGGTCGAAGAGACGAGACCCAGGAACCACAGTGAGTCTTTCTCAGCCATAGACCATGGCACCCATCCCCCACCCTCAAGGCAGGTAACTTCTGGTCAGTTGGGTCCCTGCCTGGTGGCTGATGTGGACAGAGAAGGCCAGGGAAAGCATCTTCCCCAGGTACAGAGGGCAGTGTGGTACAGTTCTGATCCCTCTGTTCTCCAGTGAATCTGGACCACTGGGTCCCATAGCCTTGGAACCATACAGGTGCTTGCTACACTATTGATTCAACTCAGGTCAGAAGCAGAGTGAACAGAGGACTAAAAAATACCTTGCCTTTTTAGGGCTGTAGGGGATATATTGCAGAAGAGTGCCACCTGCTGGCTATGAAAGTGCAGTCTTGGGAAGTTGGTTTCCTGACACTCTACCCAGGGTCCTTTGGACCTATCCTACACCCCCTGTGTGGGTCCCTGGCCTTGTTGTTTGACTGGGAAATACTAATGAACCAACTGCCTCAGAAGAGCCTTAACATGAACCCAGTCAACAACAAAATCCTAGACAAGAGTGGGAAATCAACCTTCAGAAAAACCTCATCAAGATAAATCAGATGCTCAGATACCAGCAGAAAATTACAAGCCATACAAAGAAACAAGACCACATGGCTCAGTCAGAGTAAAATGTAAAAAGTTGGAGGAGATACAGAACTTAGAACAACTGATCAAAGATGTTCAAACATATCTTTTAAAACAATCCAAGGAAATGGAAATATGGCTAAAGACATAAAGGATATTAAGAAGACAGTGGGTGAGCATAAAAATTTCAGAGGGTACAGAGAAAAATAACTTATGAGCATAAAAGGCACAATAGATGAAATTAAAATATGCTTAAGACATACAACAGCAGATTTGAACAGGCAAAAGAAAAGATCAGCAACTTAGAAGAGATGTCTAAAATCAAATAGACTAAAGAACATATGAAGAAAAGGATGGAAAATTTGAGCAGAGTCTTGGGGAATTGAATGACAGCATAAGGGGCACATACATGACATGGGTGTCCCAGGGGAAGAGAAGGGAAAAGAGGCAGAAAGAGTATTTGAGGAAATAATGATTGAAAGCTTCCCAACTCTTATGAAAGGCATGAATGTACATGTCCAAGAAGCACAAACATACTCCAGAATAAATCCAGACAGACCCACTCCAAAACACATATTAATCAGAATGTCACCTGCCAAAAAGAGAATTCTGAAAACAGCAAGAGAAAAGTGATCCATCACATACAAGGGAAGTTTAATGAAACCTGGTGCCTATTTCTCATCAGAAACCATGGAAGTGAGAAGGGGGTGGTATGATATGTTTAAGATACTGAAAGAGAAAAACTACCAGCCAAAAATTCTTTATCCAGCGAAACTGTTCTTCAAACATGAGGGAGAGTTTAAAATATTCACAGATAGAAGTTGAGAGGATCTGATAAGAGTCCTGCTGTACAAGAAATACTAAAGGGAGTTCTGCAGGTTGTAAAAAAAGACAGGAGAGAGAGACTTGGAGAAGAGTATAGAAAGGAAGATGAGCAGTAAAAGTAACTAAAAAGATAAAAGACAAAAATAAGATTTAACGTATAAAAACCAAAAGATAAAATGGTTGAAGTACTGCCTTTACAGTAATCACATTGTACATTAATGGAATAAACTCCCCAATCAAAGGACACAGATTGACAGAATGGATCCGACTATCTGCTGTCTACAACAGAATTACCTTAGACATAAATAGACTGAAAGTGAAAGCTTGGGAAAAAAATTCCACACAAACAGTAACCAAAAAAAAAAGGTGGGGTAGCAGTACAAACATCAGACAAAATAAGAGTGCAAAACTGTTACAAGACAAAGAATGACTATATATTAATAAAGGGGAAATACACCAAGAAGAAATAACAATCATAAATATTTACGTACTTAACAGTATGCCCCAGAATACATGAGGCAAACACTGGGAAAACCGAAGGGAGAAATGGACGTCTCCACAATAATAGCTGTAGACTTCAGTACACCACACTCATCAATAGAACATCTAGACAAAGGATTGATAAGGAAACAGAGAATTTGAATAAAATGATAAATGAATTAGACCTAACAGACCTAAACAACATTTCAGCTGAAAACAGCAAGATATATATTCTTCAGGTCTCAATTTAAAAAGGTTTTGAAAACATAACAAAGAACTTTCTCTGATCATGATGGAATAAAGCTGGAAGTCAGTAATAGGAAGAGAATGGGAAATTTCATAAATGTATGGAGGTTAAACAACATACTCTTAAAAATATTTTTATTGAGATTATCTTCAGCACCATACAGTCCATCAAAAGTATAGTCAATGGCTCACAATAGCATTTACATGTGTATTCATCACCATGATCATTTTTTGGAACATTTGCATCACTCCAAAAAGAAAGAAAGAAAAAAGAAAAAACCCATACATTTACGCCTCCCTCTCATTGACCACTAGTATTTCATTCTACACTTTATGCCCCCCTTTTATTTATTTCTTTTTTTGTTCTAATTTTTTCACTCATCTGTCCATACCCTAGATAAAGGGAGCATCAGACACAAGGTTTTCACAATCACACAGTCACATTGTAAAAGCTACATAGTTACACAGTCATCTTCCAGAATCAAGGCAACTGTAATATAGTTCCACGGTTTCAGGCCTTCCCACTAGCCACTCCAGTACCCCATAAACTGAAAACGGATATCTGTATAATGCAAAAGAATTACCTCTAAGATAGCCTCTCAAGTCTGTGTGAAATCTCTCAGCCATTGGAACTTTACTTTGTCTCATTTTTCTCTTCCACCTTTTGGTTAAGAAAGCTTTCTCAATCTCAATGCCTGGTCCCAGCTGATCCCCAGGAATCATGTCCCACGATTGTCAGGGAGATTTACACCTCTTGGAGTTATGTCTTACGTAGGCAAGGGAGCAGTGAGTTCACCTGCCGAGTTGACTTAGAGGGAGGCCACATCTGAACAACAAAAGAGATTCTCTGGGGGTGACTCCTGAACATAATTATAAGTAGGCTTGGCTTCTCCTTTGTAGGAATAACTTTCATAAGCGCGAACCCCAGGATCAAGGGCTCAGCCTATTGTGAGAATCAGGAATTCCCCAGATGGGGAAGTTAAGTAGTTCCTCCTTTCTCCCCTGTCCCTCAAGGAGACTTTGCAAATACTTTATTTTCTACCTGAATTACTCTGGGATGTATTGGGGCATCACACTAACCTATACAAACCAACAAGGTCTCATTCCCTACTCAAAATTCCATGTAATTGTGGTGTTCAAATAAACTGACCACTAGAATTTATAAAAATATAAATTTTGCACCAAATTAACATCTCTTCCTTTGGTCTCACATAGAAGTTGAAGTTTTAAAATATATACCATATCATCCTTTACCCTGTTTTCTGATTTGCCCAAGTCCTATCCAGGTCAGCTTCAATCATATCTCTAGTCAAGGTGTGATCACTTTTTCAGCTTTTTAAACAGTTGCTGTATGGGGTAATGCTGACCTTCATAGCTTCAGAGCTCTAACTCTGAGTCTCAGGTATCACACAAATACCTGAAGTTTCAAGGAACAACCAGGTTATACACAAAAAGCACAGCAGCTCAGAATTTAGAAATAACAGTTATAACTCCAGAATAGATGTGACTGCTGTTAAGACCTTACAATCTAGGACTCTTTACAATAGGCCCCAACCTGCTAACCCATGGTCTCGACTTCAGTTCTCCAAGTTTGTGTATTATTGTTAGTTCATATGAGTGAGGCATGATAATTGTCTTTTTGTTTCTGACCTTTCATTCAACATTCTTTCCTCAAGGTTCATTCACCTAGTTGCATGCCTCACAATTTCATTCATTCTTGCAGCCACCCAGTCTTCCACTTTATTTAAACACCACAGTTCAGCCTTCCATTCCTCAGTCGAAGTACCCTTAGGCCAACTACATCCATTGTAAATTGCATACACTGCCACCATAAACACCAGCATGCAAATGTCCCCACTTTCAGTTCCTCCAGGTATATACCTAGCAGCTGGGTTGCAGGAGCATATGGCAACACCACCCCTAGCCTTCTGTGTGACCACCACATTGCCTTCCAGAGGGGCTGCACCTCTCAGCTTCCCTACTGACAGTGAATAAGTACATTTCTTTCTCTACATTTCCTCCAGCACTTGTTTCTCTCTGTTATTTTTTTTTGCATGGGCAGGCATCGGGAATCAAACCGGGGTCTCTGGCACGGCAGGTGAGAACTCTGCTTACTGAGCCACTGTGGCCCACCCATCTGTGTTCATTTTTAAACAGTTTTATTTGCACATCATACAATCCAACTTAAGTAAAAAAATCACTTGGTCTCTGTGTAATCACATAGCCAAGCCAAGCCTCTACAGTCTATGTGAAGACATTTCCTTTTCTTCAGCAAAGAATCCCATATCCCACTTCCGTATCTCCCACTTGTGAACATTTTCTTTTGGCATAATGCCTTTGTTTAACATTAAGTGGAAGCAT
The DNA here is from genome assembly GCA_004026745.1 of Myrmecophaga tridactyla. NCBI lineage: Eukaryota > Metazoa > Chordata > Mammalia > Pilosa > Myrmecophagidae > Myrmecophaga > Myrmecophaga tridactyla. The sequence continues at coordinate 24,318 of PVIY010012858.1, read as the reverse complement.
ATTACAATGTTACTGTTGACGATAGACCCTAGCTTGCATTGATTGTATTTTTTCCTGTATACCATCCGGTTTTCAGCACTTTGCAATGTTGACATTCATTTGTTCTCTCTCATGCAGAAACATTCTTGTATTTGTAAACTTAATCACCATCATTGTCCACTCTATGCATTCCTAAATTATACCATGTCAGTCTTTATCCTCTTTATCCATGCCCCCAGCCCTTCTCCCTCAACCATATTCACATTCAGCTTCACTTAATATACTTACATTATTGTGCTACAATCAAATAGTATTGTGCTATCCATCTCTGATTCTTTACAGTCAGTCCTGTTGTACATTCTGTACGTCTTCACTAAATGCCCAGCCTCTACTTTCTGACTGTCTCCTGAGAACCTGTATTTTTAACTTTAACTCTCAGAGTTCACTCATTAATGTTAAACATATTAGTGAGAATGTACAGTATTTGACTTTTTTTTCTGGCTAATTTCACTCAGCATAATGTACTCAGGGTTCATCTGCAATGTTGCATGCTTCATGACTTTATTTTGTCTCACAGCTGCATAATATTCCATCATATGTATATATCACAGCTTGTTTAGCCATTCATCCATTGATGGACATTTGGGCTGTTTCTGTCTCTTGGCAATCATGAATAATGCCACTGTAAACATCAGTGTGTGAATGTCCGTTTGTGTCCTTGCCTTCAGTTCCTCTGAATATATACTTATAATAGGGTGCTGGAGCATAGGGCAGTTCTATACTTAACTTTCTGAGGAACCACCAAACTGCTTTCTGGAGTGGTTGTACCATTCTACGTTCCCACCAACAGTGCATAAGTGTGCCTCTTTCTCCACATCCTCTCTAGCATGTGGTTTTCTGTTTGTTTGTTTTTGATAATGGCCATTCCAGTGGATGTGAATGATATCTCATTATGGTTTTGATTTGTATTTCCCTATTAGACAGTGAACTTGAGTGTCTTTTCATATGCCTTTTAGCCATTTGTATTTCCTCTTCTGAAAAGTATCTGTTCATGCATTTTGCCCATTTTTTAATTGAGTTGTTTATCTTTTTGTTCTTGAGTTGTAGGATCTCTTTTTATATTCTGGATATTAAACACTTACCTCATATGTGGTTTCCAAATATTGTCTCCTCTGCTTAGGCTGCCCTTTTACTTTCTGAAAAAGCTTTTTCTTTGATACACGAAAGTGTTTAATTTTGAGGAGATCCCATACATCAATTTTTTTCATTGCTCACATTTTGGGTGTAAGGTCTAGGAAACCACTTCCTAACACAAGATTTATTAGATATTTCCCTACATTTTCATCTAAAAGTTTTGTGGTCTTAGCTCTAATGTTTAGGTCCTTGATCTGTTTTGAGTTAATTTTTGTATAGGGTGTGAGATATTAATCCTCTTTCATTCTTTTGCATCTGGAGATCCAGTTCTCCAAATACCATTATTGAAGAGCCTGCTCTGTTCCAGTTGGGTTGGTTTGACCACTTTATTGTCCATAGATGAAAGAGTCTATTTCTGAATATTCAGTTTGACTCCATTGGTCAGTATACCTATCTTTATCCTAGTACCCATGCTGTTTTGACTGTTGTAGCTTTGTAATTGCTTTAAAGTCAGGTAGTGTGAGACCTCCTACTTCATTTTTGTTTCTCAAGATATTTTTAGCTTTTCAGGGTACCCTACCCTTCCAAATAAATTTGGTCATTGGCTTTTCTGTTTTCTATTTCTGCAAAGTAAGTTGTTGGGATTTTAATTGTTATAGCATTGAATCCATACATTAATTTGGGTAGAACTGACATCTTAACTATCTTTGGTCTTCCAATCCATAAACATGGTATGCCCTTCTATTTAGGTCTTCCATGATTTCTTTTAGAAATTTATTTTAGTTTTCTGTGTAAAACAACACTCTGTTAAACAATCATTGGTCAAAGAAGAAATTGCAAGAGAAATTAGTAAATACCTCAAGACAAATGAAAACAACATAACATATCAAAACTTATGGGATGCAGTGAAGGCAGTGATGAAAGGGAAATTTAGAGCCCTAAACACTTAAATTAAAAAGGAAGAAAGATATTCTTATGCATTATATAGATATCACCTTTTTAGTTATGGTGTAGTGGAGAGGCTAGAGGAAACTGCCTGAAAATGTAGAGCTGTGTTCCAGTAGCTATGTTTCTTGAAGATGATTGTATAATGATAGAGCTTTTGTGATGTGACAATGTGATTATGAAAACCTTGTGTCTGATGCTCCTTTTATCTACCTTATCTACAGAGGAGTAAAACATATAGATTAAAAATAAATAAATAATAGGAAACAAATGTTAAAATAAATTTAGTAGATTGAAATGCTAGTGATCAGTGAAAGGGAGGGGTAAGGGGTATGGTATGTATGAATTTCTGTTTTCTTTTTATTTCTTTTTCTAAACTGATGCAAATGTTTTAAGAAATGATCATGATGTGAATATACAACTATGTGATGATATTGTGAGTTATTGATTATATAACAAGAATGGAATGATTATATGGTAAGAATGTTTGTGTTTGTATGTTGAATGAAAAAAATTAATTAATTTTTAAAAAAGGAAGAAGGAACTAAAATCAAAGACCTAACTACACCTGGAGGAACTAGAAAAAGAACAGCAAATTAATCTCAAAGCAAGCAGAAGGAAAAAAAACACAAAGATTACAGCAGAAATAATTGAACTGGGAACCAAAAAAAAAATAGAATTAACAAAATCAAAAGTTGGTTCTTGGAGATCCATAAAATTGACAAACCCTTAACTAGACTGACAAAGAAAAAAAGAGAGAAGGTGCAAATAAAAAAAATCAGAAAGGGGAGAAATTACTACTGACCTCAAAGAAATAAAAAATATCATAAGAGGAAGCTATGAACAACTGTATGCCAACAAATTAGACAACTTAGATGAGAGAAATGGATAATTTCCTAGAAACCATGAGAAACCAACACCGCCTCTAGAAGAAATAGAAGACTTCAACCAATGAATCACAGGTAACGAGATTGAATTTAGTCATTAAAAACCTCTCAACAAAGAAAAGCCCAGGACCAGATGGCTTTACATGTAAATTCAATCAATAATTCCAGTAAGAATTAATACCAATTCTGAAACTTTTCTGATAAAAATAAAACCAGATAAAGGTAATATAAGAAGAGAAAATTACAGACCAGTCTCTCTAATGAACAGTAAAAATCCTCAACAAAATACTTGCAAATCAAATCTATCAGCACATTAAAAGAATTATACGCCATGATCAAGTGGGGTTTATTTCAGATACTCATGGATGGTTGGACAGCAGAAAATCAGTTAATGTAATACACCACATTAACAAAGGGGAAAAAAACAGATGATCATGTCAGTTGACACAGAAAAATTGTTTGACAACATTCAGCATCCTTTCTTAATAAAAACACTTCAGAATTTAAGAATAGAAGGAAACTCTCTCAACATGATTAAGGGCATATATGAAAAACTCACATCTAACATTATATTCAATGGTGAGAGACTGACAGCTTTCCCTTTAAGATCAGGAACAAGACAAGGATGCCTACTATCGCTACTGTTATTCAGCATTGTGTTAGAAGTTCTAGCTAGAACAGTTAGGCAAATAAATAAATAAAAGGCATCCATATTGGAAAGGATGAAGTAAAACTTTCACTATTTGCAGATGACATGATCCTATATTTAGAGAGTCCTGAAAAAGCTATAGCAAAGCTACTATTGTTGATAAAGGGGTTCAGCAAAGTAGCAGGATACAAGGTCAACTGTCAAAAATCAGTAGTTCCTATACATTATTAATGAGCAATCTGATGGGGAAATCAATTGTATTCCATTTACAATAGCAACTAAAAGAATCAAATAGCTAGCAATAAATTTAACCAAGTGCATAAAGGTCCCATTTTCAGAAAACAACAAAACATTTTTAAAAGAAATCAAAGAAGACCTAAATAAATGGAAGGACATCCCATGTTCATGGATTGGAAGATTAAATACTGTTAAGATGTCAGTTCTACCCATATTGATTTACAGATTCAATGTAATTCCTATTAGAATTCCACAGTAGTACTTTGAAGAAAGGGAAAAGCCAATTGTCAGATTTAGTTGATAGGGTAAGGGACACTAAACAGCTAAAAATATTTTGAAGTAGAAGAATGAAATTGGTATCTCACGCTTCTGACTGTATAGCATATTACAAAGCTACAGTGATCAAAAGAGCATGGTATTGACATAAAGTTAAGCATATTGATCAATAGAACCGAATCGGGAGTTCAGAAATAGACTCACACATTTATGGTCACTTGATTTTTGATAAGGCTGCCAACTCCACTCAGCTGGGACTGTTTCTTCAAAAATGGTGCAGAGCAGACTGGATATTCATTTCCAAAATAATGAAAGAGAAATCCTATCTCACACCTTATACAAAAATTAACTCAAATAGTATCAAAGACCTAAATATAAGACAGGACCATAAATCTCCTAAAAGAAAATGGCTGTGCAGTAGTGGCTTAGTGGCAGAATTCTCCCCTGCCATGCCAGAGACCTGGGTTCAATTCCTGGAGCCTGCCCATGCCAAAAAAAAAAAAAAAAATGTAGGGAAACATTTTCAAGATCTTGTGACAGGCACTGGTTTCTTAGATTTCACACCCAAAGCCCAAGGAAGAAAAAAAAAATAGATAAATGGAACTTCCTCAAGATGGAATACCTTTATACATCAAAGTACCTTGTCAAAAAGGTGAAAAGTCAGCCTACACAATGGGGGAAAATAGAGACCACACAGCTGATAATGATTTAATATCCAGAATATACAAAGAAATCCTACAGTTCAACAATAAAATGATAAACAATAAAATTTTAAAATGGACAAAAGACTTGAATAGACACTTTTCCAAAGAGGAAATACAAATGGCTAAAAAGCACATGAAAGGATGCTTAACATCATTAGCTATTAGGGAAAAGCAAATCAAAACCACAGTGAAATAGAGTCAAGAGGCTGTCCTGGAGGTCACTCTTACACATGCTTCAGTTAGACATTGCTACCTATCGTAACTTGCCAAACCCCAACCAAAATCATTCCTGCCAATCCTAAAGAATACCTGAGGCACTGTATAAGGTTCTACAAAGGTTCCATGCACCAGGATAACTCTCCAAAACCTACAACCTCAGTTGGGTCACTGGACCAGATGCCCTTCCAGAACATCAACTAGTTCCATCCCCTTATCCCATATTATCGACAGCCGCTTCCAACATGAAAAAGTCAGAATGGGACTATCTCAAATACCCCTAAAGAGTGGGAGAAAGATCAAAGGTGATGGTTGGACTTAACAAATGAGTATGGGTGCTGAATCAATATACTGATATTTCTTTTAGTGTCTAGTAACTTAGAGCAACTAGAAGTAAAAACCTAAAATTGTGGAATTGTAACCCCTACCAAACTCTGAGATCTGTTCTACAACTAATTGTGGTGATGCACTTTGAAATTTATTTGCTTTTTTGTAAATATGTTACTTAGAGAAGGAGGAGTATAACAGAGATGATAGGATTTAACAAATGAGTATGACTGTTGAATCATTATATTGCTATTTCTGTTGGTCTCCAGTGTCTTGGAGCAGCTAGTAGAAAAAACGAAAAATCGTTGAACTTTAACCCATGCCAAACTTCAAAATCTGTTCTATAACTACTTGTTAAAATATACTTGGAAATTTATTGCTTTTTTTGTATATATGTTATATTTCACAATTAAAAAAAAAAAGACAATGAAACATCATTTCAAATCTAGAATAGCACAATTAAGACACTACGGGTATTGGAGAAGATGTGGAGAAATAAGAACACTTAACTGCTGGTGGCAACATAAAATGCTCCAGCTGCTGGGCAGGAAAATCTGGTGGTTCCTCAGGAAGCTAAGTATAGAACTTCCATATGATCTAGCAAACAAACCCACTACTAGGTATAGAATCAGAAGAATTGAAAACCGGGACATGAACAGAAATGTACACGCTGATAGTCCCAGTGGTATTATTCACAATTGCCAAAAGATGGAAGCAACCCAAGTGTCTATCAACAGATGAATGGATAAACAAGATGTGGTATATAATTTTGATGGAATATTATTCAGCAGTAAGAAAGAATGAAGTCCTAAAGCATATACAACATGGATGAACCTTGAGGACATTATGTTAAGGGAAATAAGTTAGACATAAAAGGATACATTTTGTCTGATCTCACTGATATGAACTAATTATAATAAGTAAACTCACAGACAAAATATAGGTTAACGGGATATAGAATGAGGCTAAAGAATGGAAAGTGGTAGCTTAATATGTGTAGAATGTTTAGGCTAAACTTAAACCTTTGGAAATGGATATATGTGATGGTAGTACATTATTGTGCGAATAATTAACAGTACTGAATGGTGTGTAAATGTGGAAGAAAAGGAATGTCACCAGAAGGAAAATTGGAGGTTAAAACATGGAATGTATAACACAGTGAATCTTGTAGTGGACAATGTCTGTGGTTAATCTTACAAATATTAAAAATTCATGAACTAGAACAAATGTTACACATCATTATGAGTTTGTAATAGAGGGGTCTGTGGGAAAATTAGTACTATTGCAAGCTATAGGATATAATTAACAGTAATTTTAAAAATGCTGACAAATCTTCTTACACATAAATGTGTATTTATGTGTATACATAGTGTACAATCAGTGGCTCAATATAACAGTAACAGTTTAATATTCTTTCATTAACAGTAACAAATGAACTGCACCAGTATTATGGGTCAATAATAGGGAGGGATAAGAGGTATGGGAGGATTTTAGTTTTTTTATTTTTATTTCTTTTCTGGAGTAATGAAAATGTTCTAAAATTGATCATGGAGATGTATGGACAACTATGTGATGATACTGTGAGCCAGTAATTGTATACTTTGGATGATTTGAATGGTGTGTGAATATATGTCAATAAAACTGCATTTAAAAATATATATATAGGGCGGCTGCCGTGGCTTAGCAGGCAGAGCTCCAACCTGCCGTGCTGGAGGTCTGGAGTTCGATCCCTGGTGCCTCCTGCCCATATGCAAATTAAATATATATATATATATATATATTCAAATTGTAAGAGAAATGCGGTCAGATATTAATAATAGGTGAATCTGGGTAAAGGGTTAAAATTGGTATCTTTGTGCTATTTTTGTTTTTACAACATTTTGTAAATGTTAAATTATTTGTAAATGAAAGGTAATTTGTATAACATACGGTGGAATATTATTCAGCAGTAAGAAGGAATGAAATTATGATGCATGTGACAACATGAATGAGCTTTGAGGACGTTATATTAAGTGAAATAAGTCAGATGCAAAAGGATAAATATTGTCTGATCTCACTAATATGAACTAATAAAAAATAAACTCATATAATTAAAATCTAGAGTATCGGTTACCAGGAGATGAAATGAGGGCAGAGAATGGGGAGTGGATGCTTAATTTGTGCAGAATTTTTAATGTTTGGAAATGTTTTAGAGGTGATGGTAGCATAAATGGTGAGTGTAGTTAATAGCACTGAATTATGTGTGTGCTTATAGTTGAAAGCAGAAATTTAGGGTCAAGTATGTCACTTGGTTTAGGGTTTTTCTTTTTGGATTAATAGAAATATTCTAAAATTTATTGTGGTGATAAATGTACGTCTCTATACTGATTATATCCTGTGGCTGGATTGTATATTCTGTGAATATATCTCAATAAAACTGCTTTTTAAAATCCAATTATATATGTATACATATATACCCAAAAAGTCATTACGGCCTAGTTGCAGCTGCTAACTTACCGTTCTTTTTCTTCTTTTATAATATGAAAGAGATAATAGTGTAGTTATTCTTAAATCAGACTCTAGGTTGGTTCTGCCATTTATTAGCTGTGGCATTTTGGGCAAGTTACTTCTTTCTCTTTACCTCAGTTTCCTCATCTATGAAATAGGCATGATAAGAGTGCCTACATTATGCTCTTTTTGTGAAGATGAAATGAATGAATGCATGCGAAACACTCATCACAGTGCCTGCCACATTAAACACTCTATTATGAATGCGTTCTGTAATTGTTAACTATTGTTGTCATCAAAGTCTACTGTCTTCTTTAAAGTCATGCCTATAAAGCATTTGGGGATAAAAAATACTTCACATTTAGTTACCCCTTTTTGTTACCCATTTTTCAGATTGTGGATATCAGTGATGTGTTCAGAAACACAAAAATTGGATTTCTTCAGGATGCACTTAGTAAGCCCCAAGGAACCATCAAAGCCATATGCATCCCTGAAGGAGCAGTAAGTGAAGCACAAGTCTTTGTTTTCCCTAATGTATATTTGGGAAGTGGGTATGTTCAACATTAGCCCATTCAAGCTTCAGAAAGGATGGTGTCTTTAAATATGAATGTGTATTTTATGTAAATTCCAGCAGAGCTCCTAAAACTATAATATCAGTGGAAAACAATGAATACTACTTTACACTCAAGATCTGGAGCTCCCTTTCTCCTCACCCTTAAACAATACTGTAAATTACTCCTGTGTATATACTTCCTTTGAGCTAATTTCTACCAATTTTGAGTGTAAAATTGTATTTATTACACTACCTGCAGCCTCATTTTGTCCAAAGGCTCTAAATGCCACATCAGCTCCAGCATTACCCTTGAATGTTGATTCCTGTTCTTTTGAGGGCTCTCGTCTCAACTGCATTAATAACAGGGAGACAGAAAAGAGATGGAGCTAAAAGGGAAGGGGGGTTAGAAAAGAAAGTGAGCATGTTTGCAGGGTAAGCATTGACTCTGTAGTTAATGCACCTGTTTTGAAAGTTATTTAATAAGAGAAATTCCAGAGATCTTTTGAATAACATTACTATTTTGAAAGACTACACACTTTTAAATATGTAAGTATACCAGTATATGGGCGTAGGAAAAAGAAATGGTCTCATTACTCTTTTTTTTTCATATGTTCAATGGAAAGTAATTTGGTACCTCCAGTCAGGAGTAACTAATGTGTTCAGATAAGCCCTATAGAACATATTTTGCTTATTATTGCTATTTACTCCATTTTGAGTATGGCCAGTCTTCTCCAAGTAGATTATAAGAATTGCAGGAGTGTGGACCATGTTTTTTACCATTTTATACCTCCCATAGCTAGTTAAATGCTCCATGAGTGTAAGTTAATGATGATAGCCATAATGCTTCATAAAGATAGGTATATTGAGATCATTTAGAAAAAAATAAGATATAAAGAATTTTAAAGAACCTGAAATTATCAAATTCTGAAAATTTCAAAGTTCAGTTGTAGAGATACAGGGTCTTCTGTGGAATGAATGCATTCACAGCTATTTCCAGTGAGAACTGAATGACTGGGAAAAAAAAAAAGCCCCATAACAAGCTTTGAAAATTTATTATTTGGCAGTAGAAACTAAATTTTTATTGAATCCCACTGTTGTGATGAAGAAGCACAAAATTTGTGTTCTGTTTGCTATCATAAATATATATTTATGAATGCTAACATGTCATACTGACAAGTTCACTTTTGTTTTCTTTTCCTCAGAAATCCTTAAAAAGGAAAGACTTTGAGTTCATTAGAAAATTTGCAGTTGATCATTTTAATCAGGTAAAGAGTTAGAATCGTTTTTTCCCTTTCTTTTGGAGATTCAGTATTTTGAGCTAATAATTACTTGAGCCCATAAACTATCATTAGTTATTTCAGAGTATTCTTTTACTTTTTCTTTGATTTTTAAAGTTAATAATATCCTTTGATATAACTTTAAGACTTCGATATAAATCACAGAATTCACCATTAACCAGAATGTGAAAGTCCAACCCAAGGCTTTTTAACATAAGCAAAGGTATTTTACTCCAGTTAGGAAAAGAAGCATAGGCCCTTGTGTCCAAAGTTTAAAAGAAAGCATAGAAGTTAGTGTGAAAGAAAGCCTATTACGTCTTCATTGTTCCTCTGTACCCTCTTTTGAATTCTGAGTATACTTTTGACAGACACGTTTTGTTTTCTTGGCTTGTTGGATGGTCATATTAAAAAGGAGGGACAGGAGTAGGGAATAGGCAATCTCATACATTGTTTCCGAGAGTGAATTGCCTCAAAGGTTTTTAAATCAATAACTTGAAAAATAGTCATGCTCTTTGAGTCATGAATTTTCTATGCCTTGTTCTAAAGAAAGGATTCTAAACTTGGGGAGACTATATGCTCACCAGTATCATTTATAACAAATAAAATGGAACCATGGTAATGATTAAATTATGGTACAATCACAGGAATTAATATTAAAGTTCCTTTTAAAATTGTTTCCTAAGAGCTTATAGAATAGGAAAAAATAGTAAGAAAAGGGTCAGAATTATATACATTGTGATTATAACCATGTGAAAACATGTTTGTGTACTGAAAACAGACTGACCACACCCTATCCACCACTCCATCTGAAGGGTCTACCATAAGCTCAATGAAGGCATTTTTCAATAAGAAAATATATATATATGTTATGAAAATGGTTCAAGGCAAAATGAAAAAAGGAATAGAGAAAGCTTTTCAAAAATTTATATGCATTGGAAGAACTGTCCATTTTTTTTTTCTTTTTGCTGTAGAAATGTTCTTCCTTTTATAAAATGATGGTAACTACAAATGATATTTTTATATTTTTATGCCTTCCTTGATAAAAACTAAATTGAAAATCCTATATCTCCCCATTTTGTTTCTGCATTTTTATTTTACTAGTCTGTGAGATCTGCATCTAGGAACTACAGTATGAGTATATAAAGCCTGACTGTTCACTTTGGCAGTCCTTAGGTTACATTTTCTTCTTTTATTCTTATTCTTCTTCTCTTTTTATATTATTTTTACTTCCCTAATTTCCTAAATTTTTATTTAAGTGGGTACTACTACTACTTTTTAAATTTATTAATATGTTTTTTTAAACTTTTTTATTAATTAAAAAAATTAGCAAAAAACATTGATATCATTCCATTCTACATATACTATTAATATGTTTTAACTTGATTTCACACCTCCAAATGTTTCTAATATATGTATTAGTTTTTAGCAACATCATGTGTACACATGATTTTAAAAAATCATATAGTTCAAGAAGGAATAATGAAAAGCAATATGCGTTTGCTCCAACCCGCCCCACCTCAGACCCATTCCCCAGAGTTTCAATGTTTTTAGAAATGTCTGCCTACTGCCATTTTTTCTATTTAACCATTTTAGACTTTTCTGTTAACTTCCTGCATGAGATGTCATATACACAGTCCTCATCTTTTCTTCTTTCTTTTCCTAAAGAAGGAAGGCACTCTTTTCTTAGATCTCCAATCTTATTATATTTTTAGCTAAAATATATCCTTAAGTAACTTTCTAAGAAAGCATGTGGGAGAGAAACTTTCTTCTCATTTTCCATCATTTTCCTTGTCTTCATTCTACTTTTCAGATTTCTTCAACTTTTTGTGTTATTTATTTATTTATTTTTATTTCGATAGTCATATTTGTATTTCCCAATAGCTCTTTCTTGTTGTTTTTTGCCATTGCATTTGTTCTGATTTTATTGCTACAGCATCTTATCAAATGCCTTTGAGGATTCAAGTCCTCTTCTGATCCATAAATTATCATTTTTCTCTATCATTTTTTTGTTTTTTCTGTTTATCTTGTTTGTTTGCTATTTCGTGCTGCAAACTTTCTTCAATGTGTGGTGTTCCTATTTAAGAATGAGGCATTAAAACAAGCTTGTTGGGAGGACTGGAGGGGCTTTGTCAATTGATAGGTTTAGTTTAGGGTAAGCAGCCAAGCCACTGGTTGTTCTCTGGAGGACCCGAGGCTTCTTAAGAGTCCTACACCCCTCCAGGATTCTGCAGGGCAAAATCCATTAGTTCATTAGTTCCTTCTTGTGCTGCAGCCATCACCATTGTCCTCTAGGCCACAGCTTCCTTTTTCTTATTTTAATCATTCCTATTCTATCCTCTTGCAGTCTTCCAAAAACTTGTGGAAATCTCTTATCTGCTGAACGTCACCACCACCACCACCATCCCACACACACACACACACAAACACACACTCTCCACTCCTATTTTTTTTTTCATTGTGCCAGGCTCACTTTTTAAAAGTCATTTAGTACCATTATGAAGGTGTCTGGGGAAGGAACAGAGATAATCTCAGGTAGGTTGTTTCGCTTCTTTTAGGAACAAGAAATCTTATACTACCTTTATGAAAAACAAAATCAGCCACACTTTTTTTTCAAAAAGGTAAATAAATCTTTTTATTTATCACAGGAAGTCTTACCAGTATTCCTGAAAGGTAGTAGAAATCAGAATTCTCCAGTTGCTAAATTCATAATGGAGGAGCAAAGATTAGAACTAATCAGATTAATGGAGATCCAAGAAGATGATGTGATCCTCCTGACCGTGGGAGAGCACAAGAAAGCAGTAAGAAAAAACACCTCTAAGTGTCTGTGCTGTTAATGCTGAATGATGCCTTTCTTCACCTATATAAAGAGTGCATATTGAAATTGACTATTAATTTTATGAAATGGAGCTGCTTGGCATAAGTTTTTATATAAATGAACTTGTCTTTCAGTACTTTATGACATACTGAATAAAAACTACCTAGTTTTTTTCATCTACTCCCAGCCTTCACTGACATTACTCACAAAGATTGGATCTGATTCTGATAGGAAAGCCACTTAGTTATAGGGCTATTGGTATTAGTTGTATGACTATGAAAAAAATTTTTCATTTTTGAAGTTTTGCAAATGAAGAAAATTTGGTAGTCTCAAACTAGGTTATGCATTCCTGAAAATTCAGAGGGTCAGATCAGGCTGCTGGAGAGCTGCTTGGCTGGCAGACACACCTGGCCCAACGTAGTGACGCAGGACCCCTTCCTCAAGAGCAGCAGCTGACAGGTGCTGAGTGCTGTCAGGCACGAGACAAAGTCACGATTCTTCAGGAGACATAGAAGACTGAATTTAGCTTTAGAAAAATACACAGAGGTGTGATACAGAAGTCAAACATGAATATTGAAAATAAAGTCAAGTTTTAAAGTAAAGTTCAAGCATGGTATATTTTTACACTTCTATAGTTATATCTATATAATTGTATATAACTATATACATATATGGTTTATCATAGTGCCCAATTGGTACTTTATCAAGTTCATTCTTCAAATTTATATTTGCCCTAGGCTTATACATTTGTCTTTTTTCTTCCAAAAGAAAAATTTCAGAGTTCAGCTTCAAAGCTAAATGTCACCCACAGTCATTACTTTTCCCTGCAATAATCAAGTAAAGTAATTTAATTACAAATTTTATTGTCAATACATTTCTTTAAAAAGAACTTAGGGTTTGTTCTCTCTGTAAATCCTGCTGTGAATTAACTTGACTATTACATTTCTCCCTGACATGAGCCAAAAATTTGCTGCCCCTTTTCAAGAAGATATGGTTCTAATTCCTACCAGGCCTTCCTTAAAAGAAAGATAGAAACCCAATTCATGAGGTATAACATTAACACCAAAAATATCAAACAAAGAGATGCCTTATGTGAATATTTAAGTGAAAGACCAGGGCACAAAGTGATATCCCATGCCTGGGCATATTTCCCAGGCGAATATCCCAGGCATATTTCACTTTCTGACTGCTTTCTCAGGGAAGACCTGCACAGCACAGTCAGCACTAATTAAGCACTTCCTGTTTGCCAAGGACAGTTGTAAGCACTTTGTATTTATTAACTCATTTAAACCAAATGCCAATTCTATGAGAGAAGTACTGATAGTTACCATTTTAAAGATAAGAAAACTGGGCGGGTCACGGCTCAGCAGGCAGAGTTCTTGCCTGTCATGCCTGAGACCCAGATTCAATTCCTGGTGCCTGCCCATACGAAAAGAAAAAGATAAAACTGAGGCACACAGGTTAGGAAGCTAGGAAGTAGAGGTGCCAGGATCTAATCCACAATGTCTGGTTCCAAAATTCACACTCCTTAATTAATCTTCACTTAATCCATACCACCTCTCTAAGAGTGGCCAATGTTTATTAAACATTTACTATGTGCAGATACTCATCAACGCCTTACCACGTCCTTCAGGAGCAGTGAGAAATAATAGTCATAAAAGTGGCCATTCACATACCTGGTCAGATCCTGGACCTTACATACCTTGTCTCACTTAATCCTGATAACGATCTTTTGGAGTAGGTATTTTTATCTCCATTTTACTATGAAAAAGGTGCACATAAGTAAGCAGTCAAACTGAGATTCAGACCCTGTCTATCAAGCTCTGATGCTCATGTTCTTAATCACTGTGTTATCAGATTGACAATTCTCAACAATATGGCAGTTAGATCATCCTCAGATATTTATCTACTGACACGCAGAGCTTCTCATCTATTAACTGGCTAATCATTTGTCAGAGAGATGCTTAGCTTCAGAATCCAAGTTACTGCCTACTCTTTTACTGTCTTAACAGTTTACTGTCTTAAAGGCCTGGGCATTTGTTTGTGTCTTCTGTTTGCAGTGCTCTTTGTTGGGAAAATTACGACTGGAATGTGCTGATCTACTAGAAGCAAGAGGAGTGATGCTCCGTGACCCAGCTGTGTTCTCTTTTCTTTGGGTGGTAGATTTTCCACTCTTCCTTCCCAAGGAGGAAAATCCCAGAGAGCTGGAATCAGCCCACCACCCATTTACTGCTCCCCACCCCAGTGACATCCATCTTCTGTACACTGAGCCTGAAAAGGTATCTGTACTGCCAAATAAAAACGAAATGTATACCTAAAGGCAGAGCACTTCAGATTTCACAGTCTGACCCAATTCTGGAAGCCCCAGAAGGAAGTTTAGCATTTGAACCAGTAGTTAATACATTGTCTCTAAGTAGTTATAGTATCTTCAACCTATAGAACAGAAAACCAGAAATACTTTCTAACATAAAGGCTCTGTGACTCTTGTAGGTCCGTAGCCAACACTATGACTTGATTTTAAATGGCAGTGAAATAGGAGGTGGTTCTATCCGAATTCACAATGCAGAACTACAGCATTATATCCTGGCAACATTACTAAAGGTAACAAAGATTATATTCTCACCTGGCCTTATTTTTTTATCAGAATATTTTGCCAGTTTTATTAAACATTGGGTATGAATGGATAATTTGCTAGATGCAGAATATTGCTGGCTTATCGTTCTACCTTTAGGTAAGATTTGAGAAGTAAATAATGATAGTAGCTGGTTTATTGACTACTTAACATGTGCCGGGCACTTTATATGCACAAACTCCTTTAATTCTCAGTTACTGTATGAAGTGAGTACCCTTATTATGCCTATTTTCACAATGAGAAACTGAAACAGAGAAAGATTTTAATTAACTTGCCCAAAGTCATGCAACACAGAAGTGAGCCAAGCCAGTGTTGATAATGCTAGAGAAAGAGGGAGAGGTTTGAAAGGATTTTATATCACTTAATAGATGGGCATTGTAAATTCCCTTATCTCCTCAAGTCAAAGCCTCCCAGCCTTTTTCATTCCTTTCATGTCACACTTCACAGAAGTGTCCATGAGAATGCATTGCTTCTGCTTCTTCCTTTCACACCAGTGGTTTTCAGACCTGACTGCACATTAGAATAGGATCACCTCAAAGTGTAAAATTTTAAAAAGAAAAAAAAATACTGATGCTCTGGCCCCACCCCAGACCAGTTAAAAATCTCTAAATGTGAGGCCTGGGCATTTGTTTGTTAAAAGCTCCTCACTTGATTGTGATCCACAACCTAGACAGAAAACCATGTCTTAACATTTTCGATGTTTCTACATGTACCACCCCACCGAAGTTGTTCACATAGTCACCAACTCCAGTGGCCTATTCCTGGTTCTCAAACTCTGTCTCCCAGTGCTATCTGACCCCATTGCCCTCCTACTTCAGGTTTTCTTCTCTTAGCCCCTTTGACAGGACAATTTCCTGCTTTCCATTTTTTACCTTTCTAAGCCCCTATCCCCATGTCCTTGATTGGTCTCACTCTGTTAACAATAATAGTTGCTATTTAGTGAGCAACCACACATTTTTCTGCATGTTATAATCATTTATGTACTAACCTTATTCCCTCCCTAGCTAAACTGCAAACCTCTAATTTTTTTTTTATAACTCAACATAAGTATTCCCTTTAACACGTAAGCTTACTGGGTAGCACTTAGTAGGCCCTAGAATGTATTTAGACTGAAGTATCTTTTGGACTTTCAGGAAGATGTGAAACTGCTCTCCCATCTACTCCAGGCTTTAGATTGTGGGGCACCCCCTCATGGAGGAATCGCCTTAGGTAAGCAGCCTGTCCGTTCATAAGCTAAATTTTACTCCATAGCACTGACTCAAATATGAACCCTCCGGAGTCCAATATATTTTACCAGTTGTGAAGATATAACTTAACTGATCATTTGCATTTGAAAGATTTTTTTTAATAGAATAAAACTGAGTTGTCTTTAGTTAATATTTGCTTACTTTCTAGGAGTTCACAGGCACATGCATAAGGAGCGCGCCCTACTATTCAGCTTGAGAGTAGGAACATGCCAGTGTGCTTCTGATTGCCATTAATTGCTCATCTTGCCTGTTTATTCAAGCAAGCAAAAGTGTTGAGAAATTCTAGAAAGCTCAGGTACATTGTAGGCAGACTTGCTTCTGCTTTATAGTTCAGCCTGTATTGAGCACTTACTAAGTCCTTAACTTACTTATTGCTATGACTACTAATCTCAGTAGTATGAACATTAGTCCTGGGCATTTTTCCAGAATAATAGAGAATAGCCTTTCAAGCACAAGTTTCTAAAAAGGTAGGGAAGCATGCTGGGCTGCAACTTGTTAAAGGTCCTTACTTTTAAAAGTTCTCTTCCTTATAGAAAAACTTTACATTTCTGATTTTACTTTTTATTTTACTCACAGGATTAGACAGACTGATGTGCCTTGTCACTGGAGCTGCCAGCATCAGAGATGTGATAGCCTTCCCAAAATCCTTCCGTGGGCATGACCTCATGAGCAATGCCCCAGATTATATTCCTCCTGAGGAACTGAGGCCCTATCACATCCAGGTCTCTTGGCCAACAGATTCAGAGGCAGCAAAGAGCTCATTGAATCATCCACCCCATCAACAAAGTTGAGCTTTGGAATTCTGTCCTCTTTGCTTTCAAATCAAATCCCAAGTTCTGCCACAGATCTAACAAGTCTTTAGATCAAAGGAATCCAGGCAGCATTCTTCACCATGAAGAGATAGAAAATATCCCATTTTGAATTGATAACAGGCTTCATTGGGTTTGTTTTGTTAGGTTTTTTTGGTTGACTTTTTTTTGACATTCCTTTTTATTTGTACTGGTGTGAAAGATGGCTTTGTTGGAGTACTATAATGGCTTAGTGTTTTCTAATCATGTTTTTCATTCCCAAGTAATAGTTTATTTAGGACAGAAGTAATCAGATCATGTATGAAATGTTAGAAAATGCTTGCCCCTTTAAGACTGGTTGATTGAAGGGTTGCTTCAATTTTAGCCTTGTTAAGAGAATCCTATTAAATTTTATAGTGTTATTGTAATAATATGAACAGTATAGTATAATGCAAAAAAAAATAACTCAAATGAGTCAGAAAGTCTTTTTCAGTGTTTTACCTTGAGCAAGTTAAACCTCTGAGCCTCCCTTTCATTTACATAAAATACAGTACTTGCCTGTATTTTATGTAATAAAGTTACATAAAATGTAACTAGTTACCTGTTAGCAGAATCAGAGATAACTGTGGGAGATAATGTAAATGAAAATACTTTCAAAAACTATAAAGCATTACACAAATGAGTAATCATTAATCCCTGAGCAACTTTCCCTCTTCAAGCGACTGAAAATACTAATTGATTCTAGATCAACCTTAAATGTATTCAAAAAAAAATGAACATTTGAGCTCAGGTTTGGTTATAAGTTCTGACACAGAAGTTTACAATTACTTAATTGTAAAATGAGTATAAACCTTGATTAATGAATTTGCAGTTGTTCTTTTCTACCTAATCACTTTTGCCTTGTCATTTTAATTTAAAAAACATTGAGTATCAGTTTCATATCCCTGTTTTTCTCAGCCCCCTAAACAATGGGGTACTGTAGTCTTTTTTAAGATAATGGCAGCTTCATGCCAGTTGTTTGTGGTACTTAATAAGCTATAAAGAATATGTCCACTGCAGAAAGGTGATTCACTATTATTGCTTTCCCCTAAAACTTGTCCTTGAATCCCAGTCTCACTAATAGGTGTGCTCTTGAGCCAGAAATCTGTTGGCAGGGTCCTCGTGGTCAGAAAACAGGCCCCACTCCACTGCTCTTAAGAGAATGTTCTGGAGATGGAGTAAGAAATTACTTTCATCCACCCCACATGGGCATTACAATGAAAAATCAGTTTAAAGCCTAATTTTGAGCAGAATGTTCTTTCTATTCTGGAACCAATTACAGAGGATGGAACCCAGGGAATATTGACTGCAAATATCACAAGTCCTAGATTCCCCAGCTGTCAATCTTACATTGGCTTCTCAGAAAGCTTTTGGACATTATTCAGTCTCTTCAGGCTTATCAGGGTAAAAAACCACCTTAGTCTGTAATTCAGAGAAATCTCACTTGGATCAGTGTTTTCAATTTAGCACTTAAAAAAAAATACTCCAAGTTCTCACATTACTCATCCCAATTGTTTTATATTGTACATTACTGTAATACCTTTGTTGTAACTGATTAATCACTATATTAACTACTCCATATTACATTATTCACTGTTGTAGGTTCTTTAGTTTTTTTAATTCTGAAAAAATACTTTTCAACTATAAACTTAATAAAACTGAAAACACAACTGAGGATTTTAGAATGCACAAACTAATCTGAAACTAGTTTTTCAATTCCAATCTCCCACTCTCCTAAGTTCTTTAAAAAAAAAAAAAGGTAACTGCCAGCAACAGCAAATCATTAACTTTAAGAACTTTGTCCTGTTAATTTCTCCTTGTTGGGAGATGTGTCTGATGAAGTCTGATGCCCTTGAGCATTGTACAGCTGTTTTTCCCAAAATTCCCCACTGCAGACCCAGAGCTGACACTGATCACATTTCTTGCTGTTAAGCCCCCAGATTTGGACTGCCACGTGGATTTTCAACCCATTCCCACTGTTCTTTGGGCATATTCTTGTACAGAAAAGACATCTAGTATGGACTATGTTGGTACAAGTTTTATCAATAAAAATACTTTTTAAAAAAGACATCTAAAGGGCGGGCCACGGTGGCTCAGCAGGCAGTTTGTGCCTGCCCTGCTGGAGACCTGGGTTTGATTCCCAGTGTCTGCCCATGCCAAAATCAAAAAAAAAAAAAAAAAAAACATCTAAGGCTTTTTATTTTTCTAGTCTCCAGCTTGCACTGTTCTTAGAGGTGTCTTTCAGGTTAAAAATGTAGGTTAAAAATGACATGGAGATTTTTATGAGTCTCTAGAATCAAAGCAAAATCTATGGCTAATCACACACTTCTATTAATAAGGAATGAAATGCACTGCGAATGAAATGCTACATGCAAGTAGTTTTTTCCTCAGTTTAAACTCCATTTTCAAGCACAAACATTCTGTGAAATACCTATGAATATTTAACTACCACAGTGCATATTCTTTAAAGCACTGCAGTCACCAAATGCCTGGTCTCCCAGGTAAATGGTGATAAAGCACAAGACAGATTTCTATACCCTAATTCAGTATAGAATTTTACTCCCTGCCCATTACATAACTGAAGCAGACTCCAAATGGGTTTACAGAAATTTATTTTAATGTTTTAAGTCTTAGATGCAGAGTATCCATCCAGCTGCCTGCAAAAACCAAAAGCAAATACTTTTTAAATACAAAACAAGTTTTCCATTTAAATAGTATTTAGGGTACACAGAATTTCAGATCTTTTATCATCATCACATAATCAGTGAGAGAGTTCAAGTTGGAGTGTGATCATCATGTATTCTGGAATTAGCAGTGCAGATATTTTTAATTCTCACCTTTCAAATAGCTATGGGTGCTGCCATAAAAAGTCCTAAAAGAAAAGAATATGTATTTAATCATAGTAAAAAAATCACTAGTGATGCGCTTCAAAGTAAAGTAACCTCAGAAACAATGTGGAACGGTTTTATAAGTGATATCATTCTACTTCATTTGGCAGAATCATTACATCACTGGTTACATTCAAATGTACTTTATATGCTATAAAACTGGGCTTACCTTAAAGCCTTCAGGCAAATGAAAGGTCTACCTGTGTGAGGGAAAAGTTCATTAAAAAATCGTCTTCAATTTTTCCATTTTTTGTAAGCCAGCTTTAAAGTTATACCTGGCATAATTTGCAGATTAAAGCATATAGATGATAAGCATGGTTTGAACTAACCTTTGTTCTCCCTAAAGGTGAATTCCAAATCCTGAAATAAATACAGAAAATTGGTATAAAACCCCTAATAATCCAAAGCCCTGAACATTTTCTGTGGAAGTGGCTAAATTCCCTTTTCCACAGGTATAAGTTGGATTGTTTGGGCCAGATACATCAGATAGGAGCGAAAGACTTAGTGTAGTTCATCATTTTAGTCTGCTGAACTATGTTATCATCATTGTATCAGCTTTAACACACTTAACATAAACCCAAGACTTAGGGAATACTGTACCTTGTTTTCTAAACTGTTCCATGCATTTGCATTGCAGCCAAGGTGTCTGACATCTGCAGAAATTTAGTCACATTTAGTAGTAGGTATCAACTGGTAAACTTCTCAGGCTTTTTAAAAATTTACTGTTTCAGTTAAAAATTCAACTTCATTCTCTTTCTGAGAGATTCCCATGTTTTAATATTAAAAACCATCATTAACAGCTTTATTGCTTATTTTATATAAAACTAGTAAGATACATACCTTTAAAACGTCTCCACAATCTGCACCTGAAACAAAGTATTTCTTTAGCTGCAGTTACTACAAGCCTGTTTTTTTTTCTTTCAATGAACTTATCCAGATTTCATTCACAACACAAGAAAACTCCCTCACAACTAGATGAGTGCATTTCAAAAACATACAAACCAAAAATGCAGCAGTCGATTTCGATGTCTTTAGCCTAGCAAGCTGTCCGTTGATAAAAATGTACCATGGAGCTAGAAGGGAAATAGATTTTGCATTAAAATGCTAAGCATTATTAAATTCTTCTCATTGTCTTCTATGTCAGAGGGTTCTTCAGCACTGTTATTTGTCTACATGGTCATTTCAGGTCAGACATTTGTTCAACATCATTTTCAACCCTATCAAAAGCATTCTCAAATGATATCGTTAGTAGCTCAATAGTAATTATACTGTCATTAAGAATGGTGATGAAATCCTATTTTAACATTTTTTGACACTTACCAAATACAAAGTTTGTACAGACAGGTCAGACTCAGGTCACCTAAGAAAGAATGAAATTTTATTATAATAGCCAAAGATGAATTTTCCTTCCTAAAGCCTAATAAAAGCCTGATTATCAGTTAGAGCTAATTAAGACCTTCATATTCAGTCAGCATTTGCTTATCATCATACAGGCTGCTTTTTACAAACCACAAGTTTCTTCTACCTATCAGATAACAAGATAACAATTTGGCACACATTTAATGCATTCAGCATAATGTTCGAATTATCTTTTCAATCTCAAACATTACATGACAGGATTGCTTCCTGTGTATTACCACACTGAAATCACAGAAAAGCCGTTTGTGCTGTTGTGTCTCAAATCTGCCCAGTTACTTTTAATATGTGGAGTTTATCTTACCATTAATTCTGGTTTAGTGCCTACAAAAACAAAAAAGCAAAATTAGTATACCTACTTTGTTTACCAGCATACCAGCTTTACTTACAGCCCCAGACACATCAGTAAAATAACTTCACAAATCAATCTGCTGAACTATGCAACCATCATAGTGTCATGTTTTTTTTCAAGGTTCCCCAAACACTGTAAGCTTTTCACAAAACGGACAGATTTGTGAAAAAAAGATTAAGGAAGAACCCCTAACGCACTAAAAGCATTGACAGTACTTTAGCATTTGTATTTCCTTAAAATAACAAGGGGGAATATATAAAGTTGTCTCACCTGTATGCTCACGCCTAGACTAGAATGAGGCTTGTTTGCAAGACCTGGTAAAATAAGCTTCATGTGAATTTAGGTAAAATCTCTATCTCCCCCCAAAACACTCTTCGTGCCTCAGTTGGGATAATGGTGGTAATACTACTCATCATTCTGACTGTCAAGAGTAGCAAATATAATGTCATCATTGTGGCATGTTCAGTGAAGTCACCTAACCTCCCGTTGTACGAGTTTCAGTAACTCACCTCCGTAACTTTTCATCCCCCTTTGGCACAAAACTGCAAAAGCAAACAAAATAGATTTTCACATTAGAACCATCCTGTGTAGGTACATCAAGTATCAATGCCAAACTATTAAAGCCTCAGTACAGAATTTCTCAGAAATCCGTTCTGTCCACTACTCTTACACCATCACAGGCTTCGAATATAATAGTTTTCTTCATATCGAATTTTCATTCTTACCTGTCCAAAAGATGCCACAAAAGGCCACATTTCATCCACGCCTAGATCCATCCCTGTGGAAAATATTGTAGGTAATAAATTGTTCATTTTGCTATGCTACCCTTAAAGTAGTGTTTCATTTTTATATCACTTGAACATCTAACTCCCATCACCCATAAACATATAAAATATTATACCAAATTAAGCTTAAGAACCACTAAGCCAAATGACGCAGTGCGGTAGGCAGCACGTGCACTAACCCAACCACCGGGACCCTTCCGGGAACAGCAAGCAGCAGCCCGCGGTGACACCGGCCAAGTCGAGTGGCTCGGCATGCCCCGCCATCAGAGCCGTTGGCATTCATCAACACTGTCAGATGTCCCTACCAACAAGGCTTCATCAGAGGCAGGACAAGACCTCTCTGCGAGTACCGCCCAAACACCCGTACAGCTGAATTTAATTCGCAGGGCACCCAACGTGCAATCCTGCACCATCCGCATCTTGTGCGCCGCGGATGGCTTACGCGATTTAAAGGATCATGATTTCCAAGACTAGAACCTCTAAAAACAAAATCTTATTAAGCAGCCGCCAAAGCAACACCTACCTCCCAAGATGAAGGTCCCAGCCTCGAAAGAGCGAAATGGCGCCCAAAGGTCGGTATATAAAGCTCCTTTTCCATGACGTTACGACGCACCCTACCCGCCAACGTCCACATCAGCTCCTCCCCCTCGGCGCCTTCCGTCTCCGGCTCCTCCTTTAAGCCCCTCCTCTGTCTCCACCCCCTAAGAACAGCCCCCGTTGTGGGAGGGGACCACGACTGCCCGCGTGACGCAGGGCTCCCGCCCTCCTCCGACCCGAGAGGAAGAGAAGAGAGGGGAGGGGGCGTGAGGGACGGAGAGCGCTGGGAGAGGGGGGAAGGGGGGCGGTGTAAGAGTGAGCGATTTCCTTCCGGCACGTCGCCTGCTCCGGGGGTGGGGGTGGGGGGTTTCACTTCCGGGACGGTGTTCCGGCCGATTCCGGCCCATTTCCACCCCCGGAGGTAGGTGCTGTTCTTCGACTGGACTCGGGCCCCGCACCCCAGTCCCATTGGTCTCGCACCGGGACCAACTCGCCCTGTCTCCACTGTAGCCCGTTCCTGGGGCGTGCAGCCACTTCCCTTCACCTACCCAAGGCACCGGGCGACCTTCCACCCCTTGGCGCCGGGCCGGGCTGAGTTGCCGGACCCGCCCCCTTGCGGGGCCCCTCCCTCAGGACCCCGGGATGGGCAGCCCTCTCCCCCTCCCCCTCCTCAGCCCGAACACTCCCAGATACACACACCTACCTCCCGGCAGCTCCCCGCCCGCCTACGCCTACTCCCTGGACCGGGTCTCGGGGCGCCGCCCCCTTCCCGGCCCTTTACTCTCACCTGAGCGCTCGTTCCCAGGCCCGACCCATCGCTCACCTCTCCATCCCATTCCTCCATGACGTTTCGTCCCTCCGCCAGTGCCCCTCTGCCCGCTTCTTAACGCAGATGAAAGCCACTCAAGTACCAGAGTGGCTGTCACCAAGCCGTTGCCGATTCTCCCTCTTACAGCTATCACCCCTCCAGTGCCGACGGTAGAGAAAGACTTTACTCCAGGGGCTTCCTTCTCTTGGGGAATTGCCGGAAAAAGCAAACAAAAAAGGCGCTGGTGTGGGCTCCAAAATAAGCACATCTGAATTCATGATGGCATCGACAGAGGCTCTTATTGGATTAAAAGTTTCAAAACAAACAAAAACGCTTTGGA
>PVIY010012857.1:0-60749 GCA_004026745.1 Myrmecophaga tridactyla | reverse complement strand
TATGCATTAAGTAGATATCACCTTGTTGCTCAAGATGTAGCAGAGAGGCTGGAGGGAACTGCCTGAAAATGTAGAGCTGTGTTCCAGTAGCCATGTTTCTTGATGATGACTGAACAATGATATAGCTTTCACAATGAGACTCTGCGAATGTGAAAACCTTGTGTCTGATGCTCCTTTCAGCTACTATATCAACAAAAGAATAGAACATATGGAATAAAAATAAATAGGGGGAACAAATGAAAAAATAAATTTAGTTTGAAATGCTAGTGATAAATGAAAGCAAGGGGTAAGGGGTATGGTATGTATAATCTTTTTTCTCTATTATCGTTTTATTTCTTTTTCTGATGTCTTTTTATTTCTTTTTCTAAATCTATGCAAATGTTCTAAGAAATGATGAATATGCAACTATGTGATAATATTAAGAATTACTGATTGTATATGTAGAATGGAATGATATATTAATGTTCTTTTGTTAAGTTTTTTAATTAATAAAAAAGTTAAAAAATATATATATACATGTAGATTTACAAGTTCCTTATGTTTATTGTAAGATACCTATTGACTTCACCGAAGGCTACAATTCCCTTTTAGCTTTTAATAAACAAAATTTGTTGTTAAAAGAAAAAAAAAAAAACTAGCATCTGCTGTGCACACACTACGGACCGGGCACTGTGCTTATATGCCGCATATTTACCATGACATAAATACAGCAGTGCATAATCCTTTCGGCAGATGTGGAAAGTGAGGCTCAGGGAGGCTCAATGAGCACGTGGCCTGCTCAAGGCCGTGTAAGTAGTCGAGGGCAGGGCAAGCACCAGACACTGACAACAAAGCCTAGTCTCCTTACACAATACCATTTTCCTTCGAAAATTGTTCTGATCTACTAAATGTCAGTGTAACCGATTTTACTTAAAATTAATGGACCGACAGCAAAGCCTTCGACATCCTGCCACACAGCAGAAGGGCAATGATGGGTTGGACTTGCAGTACTTACAATTCAATATAAAAAGAGGGAAATGGGAAGGTACTGTGGATTAGTAAAATAATTCACGGCCTTCGACATCCTGAAGCAATCTCCAGTGACCAAGTCCACCCAGTAGAGCACTTCTAAGTAGAAAACTCGGCACATTATTCTTCTGAGTCAACTCCATGCACCCTGACCTATTCTGTAGTCAGGGCATTCACCTCTGACCATCAAGCAACAGTAGGTGAGAGTGGGTCAGGATTTTCATTTATTCCCCATTTACTGGAACACCAACCATGGGTCCTGTACCCCAGGAAGCACTGAATAATCTACATACAGTCTCAGGATGGAGAGTGAGATGCTCCTACAGTGTCTGGTACCCATAAGGCAATAACAAAGATTTTCAGAAAGAATTTGACAACAATTTTCAAAACTGATCTGGGTACAGGTGCCTGATGAACTCTGAGGTGGAGAGGGGACTTGCTCTTTTACTTCTCTGTCCCCTCTTCCGCAGCAAGAGCAGCTGCACCAGTTCTACAATTCCAGATTCCTTCAGGCTCCACCGATGACCCTCAGTCCCTCGGTGCCTCCCTGCTCCTCTTATATTGAAAGAGGGTGTGTGTTCCTTCATAAGCACAGACTTCTTGAAGCACGAGTGTCACTGCTGTTCTTTTCTAGGAGGCGGTGATGGCGTTCAGGCCAGACTGCACGGCAATTTGCTTGCCAGCTTCCCCTCCCTTCCAAAATATCCCTAGAGAAGAAGAGTGAACTTGCATATTCAGAAAGATGCATGGGCCATAGTGCTTTTTTTCAAGTCAAATCAGGCGTAAGTGCCTTTGCTAAAGCGATTCTCGTAATTAGCATTTAGACGACATGTAGGCAGGGTGCACAACCAGAAATATACTTCCCAGCCATGCATATGTTCCCGGTGATTAAAACGCACCTCAATGCTGCAGAAGGAGCGCAGTCACCTTCTGCTGCCAGCTGCTGCCAGGCCACAAGTTAACCCACAACCCTCTCCCAGGAACTAAAGAGGGGGGAAGGGGCCAAGGGCAGGAACAGCTCAAAGGCAGCTGAGGGCGGAGGGGCAGGACCAGAGCGGAGCGGAGTGCCGGGGCAGCACTTTTTATTTTAGTTTCCTCTGGGGAGTGCGGATGCCCTTTCCAACTCGATAAATGGAAAAAAAGATACACGTGCATCTGTGTGTACGTGTGTGTGTTTGTATGAACACACACGTTCTCCGAATGGATAGTTTGAATTGATAAATATGAATATAAAGTTTATGAAGGAATCAATTATATACGTGTGTATATATTTTAAAAGGCACATAAATGTGTTGATTTTCTGGCCAACCCAGACTTCCAAGACTGAGTTGTTTTCCCCACAATTCTACTTCCACCTGCGGGACAGAGCACCGAGATTTCTGATTGTGAAAACATGGTCCCACATCTACCAGGTAACATTAAGAAACCCAATCAGCAGGGATTGCTGTGTTGGAAGAAAAGTTATCTTCTTTCACAGCTAGAAGTGAAAAGAAGATGGCTGATATTTATGTCTTCTCTCCTGCTTTGTCGCATAAGTGCGTCTTCTCCATTCCAGAAAACATAAATCATGTACCCAATTTTCAGAAAACTCTGAAAGAAGCCGATTCCTCAACTTTTCACTGTCACCCAAAGCCACTGTACCGGGACCCACAGGAAAGTGTGTTACAAATCTAGGATAATATTATGAAAACCAGGGAGGCTTTTCATTATTAGTTCCTTAACATATACTCACGACTTGCCTTTTTTTCCTGATTATAGCAATCACACAATAGGAATATGTCTAAGATATGCAAAAAGTTTATAGAGGAATTCATTGAACTGTTAATATTCTCTTAGGAGCTTAAAGTGGGCGGCAGAAGTGAGAAAACACTGTCACTTCTTCAAATGTGTCATTTTTTAAGTGGCAGAATTATGGGTGCTTTTTTCTTCTTTCTTCTTTTCAGTACATAAGTTAGACATGTTTATGGAGAAAACCCAGAGAATCACCCAACAGAAAAAGCAAAAATTTTCCACTACTCAGAAGAGAATTAATACGAAATTCCATTTAATCTTTTTTTAAGTGTGTTTTCATATTTCACACATTGTTTTTTCAACCTAGTACACTCACTGTTATACGTTCAGTACTTTCCTGTCTCTTTAGACATTCTTTGAAATATAGTGTAGAGAGGCTACGTAACCTTCCATCACATGCCTATGACATTATTTAACCAATCAATGCCCTACTGCTGGCCATTTACCATAGTTCTTTTTTCTCTCTGACTTTTAAAAGAACCCTACAGTAAACATCTGCCCATAAGCTCTGATTTTTCCCTTAGGACAGACCCCCGGAAATGGAATGACTGCATCAAAAGCTTACATAGGTGATGCTTATTGAATTCTCAGAAAAAGAAAACAGCTGTTCACGAGTGTCTACTCAACTCTTTTTTTTTGTATGCTGTATGGTGGGGGTCACATTTCATTCTTTTTCCCTGTGAGTATCCCGTTATTGCAGCACCATATATTGATTTTTTGTGAGTGGGGGGAGGGGGAGTGCATGGGCACTGAGCCCAGGTGTCCCGCATTCCCACTCTCTTTTATCCATCTAGAGACTGAGTGCCAGGAGGTAAAGGCAGCTACCTGAGCCCATGGACAGTATTCCTCTCTGTCAAGGAAGGCCACCTCCACAAGGTGTCCAGCATGGAGAGGACGAGGCTGGAGAGTGTGAAGGAGAGAAGTCCAGGCTGGCCAAGCCAGCACGGCCTCCCATTCAATGGGCAGCTGAGGCAGCCACTCTGCAGGCACTGCTGAAGCCACCGCCGCCCCTTCCTTTCCTTGCTCGGACACGGCCCGAGCCTCGGCCTTCACACAAGACCTGGTTTCCCATTTTTACATCATGTTCAAGTTGCTACAATTTTCTCAACAAGATTTCTCAGCAATCGCCAGGAACTGCTTCCTACACCGATACCCACTGGTGCTCCTCCGCGGTGGTGAAGGCGCTTCTCCAGAGGGCCCCCTGCTCGGGGCAGCCCATAAGCCTCTGCTTATCAGTACAGTCTCAGGAGGAGTTGTTTTTTTTTTTTTAAACAAAAACCTCCAGCTAGGAAGGCATTTTCTGGTAGAATGAAGGTCTAAGAGGAGAAGAGTAAAATTTAATATAGGAACTTCAAATGGTCTTGTCTCCTCAAAGAGCTTAAAGTATGCAATGGTATGGCGCCATTGGCAACTCATCTGTTTTCATGAACTCTTTCCAGGGCAGAGGCAGAGGGGAATTTTTCTGGGCTCCACTCCTCCCTGAGGGCCCGCTCGGACAGGGACCTGAGCTACTCAAGAGCACCTGGCCAGGCTATGGCAAAACAGGGTGAAATGGGTCATGAGCCCTGCCATCCAGGGGTGCCATCCTTCTCTTCCCATTCACCCTCAATGCATATGCGCTGGGGAGAGGGGCACAGAGAGGGAAAGGCTTAACCTAAGTGCTACCTGATGCCACCACTCGTACCTGTGCGAAAAGTACCACCAGGCCATCATTGTCGGGGAATTCTAGGTGCTTGGAGTAAAAATGATGGAGGGCAGCAATGTCACTCTGGATCAACTCCTTCTTCTCGTTGTCTAATTTATCCAGATCTGTGGACAAACAATCAAATCCATCACTTGCCAGGAAGAAAACCCTGGATTTCTAGCTACATCCTTCTCTTACTTTCAATGGCAAAGAGGAGAATCAAAAAATAACAGCCTGGGTCAAATCCCCAGACAGCGGTCTTCCCCCATCTCCTGGTCTTGTTGACAAACCAAAGCCTAGTGAAAACAAAGCATGTCATTCCTTTCTTCCCTTCCTCTGACAAGCAGAAGTCATTTTCAGACACGAAATTCCAACTGACCATTAGCAATGAGGTCAGAAATGAGTGGTGATGACTGATTATCAGCCTCAGTCTAATCAAGGGCCCCCCAAATGGCCCTGGAATCTATGTCATTGTCAAGCAAGTGGACAACCCCTGATTTAATGCCTTCCGGTAAGGACATCAGCTGTTTACAGGACTGCAATTCAGCACAGATCCAAAAATATTCAGCACGCCACGAGAGCCAGCAGGAGAGCGCTCGGGACACAATAACTCATCTTGTGAGTTCCTTACCTTCCCTTAATTAGTTCCTAGTAATCCTACTCAGGGAGAAAAAAAAAGTTAAAATCATTTTTCAAAAACAGCACACAAGCCAAAATACAAACTAATAATTTAAAAACTCAGCCCCGCTTCCAAGGGCACAAGCTATCCCATTCTTTCTGCAATCTTCCCCGACCCGCATTATATGTATGGATAAAATAACTAACTCTGCAGCCCATCACTGAAAAATGTAAGGTCTTAGAACTTACGTGATTCAAACTCCTTCACAGCTAACAGTTTCTCTGAAGGTGTCCTCTCTGGGTGGATTTTCTAGTAATTGGGAAAGAAATCACACAGACGGAGATGTTAACACTCAGTGAAAGCAAAAAGCAGTGCTTTCACTTTTACATCACATGAAGAAGGAGCAACCATACTCAATGAAGTAAAGAAAGCCATCCAAGGAGCCCACAACTTGGGCTCTGAGAGTGTTTGCCTGACGTCCAAATTCAAAACACTCTTTCAAAACGCTTTCAAAGTGTCACCATTGTGACATCCCACATCCCCACCATCCTGATAATGTGAGGCACACAGTAGGCTCAAAAAATGCCTGTTAACGGGAAAGAATGGTGGCTGGAAAACAACTTTTTTTTTTAGAGCCCCTACTTGAAAGGACCGAGTCCACAGACAAGCCATCCTATTTATTATTTCTCCTTCTAAAAAGGAACAAAATCAAACCCCCCATCCATTTTACACTTTCTTTAAGCATAGGCTAAAATGATCTCAAATTCCGTGTTTCAAAAAGAACTCTTTTGGTTGTATCCGTGAGCCCAGATCCACTTGAAACGTGTCGCTAGCTTTGTTGTAGACGCCCCAAGAGGAGCTAACAATAGTAAACCTGCTAAGCTTTGAGGACATGAATAAACTTGGTGTTGACAAGAGTTCAAAAGCAGAGCTGAAGAGCTGGCCGGAGGCCGCGTCTTTTGTAATCTGGCTATTCAATGCGGGGATACAGGTGGTCTAGCCGGGCTTGTTCACCTCCCTCGTTAACATGTTAAGCTTCCCCTTGGTAGTTTGGTCGCCTGTCTCTCCTAATCCTTTGCGAGCTACTAGAATACAAATGGTCTGTTTTTCTAATCATCAAGTCCTACCGAGATGAAAAGATGGTCAGGTAGCTTTTCATTTAAATGGGCTTTAGTAGTAGGAGTAATTATAATAAAAGTTGAATGAGACTAGTATCAACTCATCATAGCATTTCAGACAAACATTTCAGTAGTTTTCTTTGGAGCAGAAATCTTCCATTCACAGGATCTAGTTCTGTAAGATTAGTACATCGTCTTGTCTGGGAAAGCTTTTCATTCAGGAAAGCACCCCAGGTCCACGTGAATTCTTAACCACAACACCATAAGTACCATCGATAAATCGGGGTGGGGGGGGACAAATGGACCAGCAGATAGGTCACCCAATCCTCTCAAGATGCTTATGAGAGGGTTATGAGATGCTTACAGATTGTTTCGCTCTTATTCTGACACCCCCCCAACCCCACCCCATCCAATGAAGGCTCATTCACACCATCTCCCTCGGCCATTTCTTCCCACTCAAATACTCTGCATATACTTCAAAATAATTATTAAAGGATCCAAATGTTAACTGCTCCTCCTCCAGGCAAAGCAATTCTGATGTCTGATCTCCCTCTACAGGCAACCCTTGAATGGTTTTGGTACTCTGAGCTGGCCCAGTAACATTTCAGAAAGCCCTTGACCTAAGTTGTATATAAGGGAATGATGACTTCAGAGCTCTGTAACGCTCTACTTTTGTTTATACAATCCAGAATCCTAACTTGGTCTCAGGACAGATAAATGCTAATCATTACAATCACATTTGGCTTGGATAAAAAAAAAACTAGAAGATTTTAAAGAGGGCGGCGTGAGGTGGGTGGTAGGTATATAGAAGAGGTGAACGAAACGTTATCTTTGAAACAGTCACAGCCCAGAGACCTTGCCACCAGTTTTCCATTGGCAAGAACCTGTGTGGCTCAGTGGCAGACCGCTCGCCCTCCATGCGGGAGACACGGGTTCGATTCCTGGACCACGCACCCCCCACCAAAAACCTATGTGGAAATATGTCTTCTGAGCTGCATGTAACCTGTTTCACTGTGTCACAAGAACAAGTCCTACGGCATGTTCCTATCCACATTTGATTTTGGTCCTTCCAGGGATCAGGGTGTGTGATTGCCATGCGATGGTCACTAAAGGCTGGCCCAAGCCAGGGGGAGGGTGGTGAATGACGCAGCCAGGACCAAAATCTTCAGTCTGCATTACGTCTGGAGAAAACTGTTGAGACTCTCCGTTCCCACCAAGGGTGCTACTTTCTTCTCTTCTTTCCCTTTCATTTTCCTCTCTCCCCTTCCCCTTAACTCTATTTCCACTTTTTCTCTCTTTGCATGTGCCAGACTTTGCATGTGCCAGTCTCATTGCTCTCTAGATTTCCTTGCCTGCCTGTGCAAGGGCACGTGAGTACGGAGAAGTAAAGGGCAGAAAAATGCACAGAGCAGGAGGCACTCTCTATGTTAGAAAGGAAAGGAGAACACTGTAAAGCTTTTATACCAATCGGGCACACCGAGAAAGCTCTAATTATTTTGTGTCAGGTTTTCCATGCCTTAAAAAGCCATGTTTCCCAATACAAACCTTTATCAATTCTCCCCAAGGAACTGAGGATTTAATAGCCATGGCCATGTTCCTGGCCTGAGCTCAGCAATATCCCAATTGCACAGGGCGAACCATAACCCAGCTGAAGCCTCAGGGGTACCTCCCACCTTCACTGTCCCTAGGGCTGTGGGACAAAAGAAGTCCAAGGCTGGTCAGCAGGAGATGGTCACCGCAGGTCAGCCACTCACCTTTCTGATCTTTAAGAAAAAAATTAAATTAAATTCACTTGAACATGATCTTATTTCCTCACCTGTTTGGCCAGAATCCTTGCCGTTAGCCTTACGGTCTCCGAGGGATTCCAGTTTTCTCCAAAAACAACCATGGGAGAACATTCCAGCTTGTGCATGGGCCAGTCTTCTTTCTGCAAAGATTAAAAAAAAAAAAAGTTCAAAACAAAAACCCCACAAGCACATCAGAATAAAGCGCATGGAGAGAGGCTGCAATAAGCTCCCCTCATGAGGGCCAAATTAAATATGCTTCCTTTTGGAAAACATGAGGATGCTCACAAAAGCTAAAGCTCAAAACATCTTTTAAGATAGACATGATTGTATAACCTTGACTCGGCCTGATGAAGGTTGCTGGGACAGAGACACTGGGTGTGTGCTTTTTTTCCATCAAGCACCTGACAGCTCTCTGCAGCCCCTCCTTACTCCAAACAACACATCACCTTTACATTATCTGTCTGGACAGTGTCAAGTCGCCGGGGTAGGCACGCGACGGGCGTGTGCCCGATGAACTGCCCTGCCCTCTTACAGCTCCGCTCTGGCTGCGCTCACATCAGGGCACACAACCTGGCGTGGACTTACTCAGCAACAAGTTCCATTTTAGACGTGATTTAAAAAAAACAAAAATGAGAACTCTCTCAAGGACCCTCGAAGTGTCAGGCAAGGGCAGCTATTAGGAATATTTGGGAACACAGACTTTCTAAATATTTAATCCCTTGGTGAATGGGAAAACTGTATTACTTTTTTTTTTTTTTTTTTTGGCATGGGCAGGCTTTGGGAATCGAACCCGGGTCTCCAGTGTGGCAGGTGAGAATGTGCCACTGAGCCACTGTTGCACCGCCCAAAAACTGTATTATTTTTTATCACACGTGTTGAAGTTTCCCTGCCCCGGGCAGAGGGGTGAAGACAGGTGCTCATTCTTGGATGGGTGGAGCTGCCATCAACTGAGGTAGGGGAAGGCTAAGGGAGGAGAAGGACACGATGTGCTTCGGAGGCCAAGGAAAGGAAGTACTTTAAGGGGTGGGGAGTAAATGATTATGCACATGCTGTTGATGGCTTCCTTGTGAGATGACTGAGAACCAACTTGACTTTGATGAAAATCATTTTTGGTGGAGTCATGGGGGTGAGGGCCTGACTAGAGTGGGTTCAAGAGAGAGTGGGGGAGACGTGGGAATTAGAAGAATTGGGGCAAAGACACAGGGAGATGAAGGGTTGGGGGTGAACTATTATTACTATATTTTAGAAGGGAGCCATCAGAGCACATCTGTATATCAATGGAGTCCTCAGACACGCTCATCCTTGCACCCGGTACCCTTCAGCTCTTGCCATGGCCTTCCCAGTCCCAGAAAATGGCATGTCTAATCTTACAGTTGCTCAGGCCAGAAACCCTGACTCTTCCTTGCTTCCTGTCTTTCAGGCACACATCATATTCAACTCTCAGACAAATCCTTGGTTTCTGTCCTCAGAATAGCTCTCCAGTCGGACCACTTCTACCCCCACTCCTATCCTTCCACCCCACTGCACCCATCAATATCTCTCACCAGCATCCTGCTGTCCCCTCCTAACTGGGCCCCCTACAGACCCCTCTCAACAGAGCAGCCAAAGGGATCCTGTGAAACAAAGCACAGCTCATACCAGCGCTGGGCTCAGATCCCTCCAATGGCTTCTCATCTCAGAGCAAATGGCAACGCCCTAGAAATGCTCCATTTGACCTGTCTCCCACCATGCTCTCCCCTCACCTCACTCCACTCTGTCCGAAATAGAATTCTTGATGTTCCTTGAACACACCAAGCATGCTTCTGCCTCAAGATCTTTTGCACTTGCTGTATTTCCTGACTAAACCCTTTCCCCTAGATATCCATATGGCTCCCTCCCTCTCTCCCCCAAGCCTCTGCTCCAATGTCACCTGATCAAGATACTTGCCAGGATCACAATATCTAAAATAGCACTTTCCCCATCACTCTCCCTTTCCCTTATTTTTCTTCTCGGTACTTCTCACCACCCAATATATTACATATGTAATAGTTTTTTTTTTTAGTTTACAACATGTCCCTCCTCCCCATTAAAATAAAGGAACACAGTCTCTTTTGTTCACAGTTGTAACCTCAGAATTTATCACAGCACCTGACATTTCTTAGGTATCCAGTAAGTAAGTTACTAAATGAATGGAAATGCCTCCCAGTCCCCTACCCTGTCCTCTAGCCCTATCCCAAAAAGGAAGAACACAATACCACTTAATGATTTAATACAGTATGCCACAGAGCCCCTCGGCTCAAGCTCTGTGCCAAGATATTCTGCAGAGTTAAATAATGCTGTGCCGAATATAACTAAAAGCAGGGAGAGAAAGAAATTACAGGATTCGCGTGAGGGAGAAGAGGTTCTGTTTTTCAGCCAAAACCTAAAAGGAGAGCATGGTGATGAGGCAAAGAGATAGAAACAGGAGGATCCAGCCTCCTGCAGACAAACCAGCTCTCTCTCCCGCTGCAAAGCAAAGACAAAAGACTAAGAGGGTGTCAGGGTACCTAAAGGAAATGGGGACCAGGACAGACAGATAATTCAACAATGATTGACACAGTGTCCACTATGACCCCAGGAGCTCCAAGAAATGCACAATTTAAGACAGGAGCTCTGCGCCTAAAAGAACTTTGAGGTGCTGGTTTTCTGATTTACAGGTGCTGTCTTTGGTATTTAACAATGAACTCCAGAGAGAAAGTAGGAATATGACAGTAACATTTGTTAAAATAATCAAATTCATTAGTTTATTCATTAATAGGATTAAATTATTAATGTAACCAGTGTAAAATTAATATGAATGTACTAGGGAAATAAAAAAAGAATACTAATAATATTAACATAATTATAAATTAATATCAACATCCTCTTACCATCAGGGAATTCCCTGATACTGTGTCAAACTTTAGGGACACTGAAATCAATAAGACACGCCCTTGATCATGAGGCTTACTCTTGTGAAGCTTATGTAGGGAGCAGAGAAGCTCATACTACCTATACGCATGCCTAAGAGTTACCTCTGAAGGACCTCTGTTGTTGCTCAGATGTGGCCTCATTCTCTCTAAGCCCAACTCTGCAAGTGAAATCATTGCCCTCCCCTTACGTGGGACATGACATCCAGGGGTGAAAGTTTCCCTGGTGACGTGGGAGAGGACTCCTAGGGATGAATCCAGACCTGGCACTGTGGGATCAACAATTACATCCTGACCAAAAGGGGGGAAAGAAATGTAATTAATAAAGTATCAGTGGTAGAGAGAGTTCAAATAGAGCCGAGAGGCTACTCTGGAGGTTGCTCTTACACAAGCTTCAGTTAGACCTTGCTACCTATCATAACCCGCCAACACCCAACCAGGACCATTCCAGCCAATCCTAAAGAACACCTAGGGCAATATATAAGATTCCACAAGGGTTCCAGGCATTAGAGTAACTTTCCAGAAACCTACAACCTCCAGATGGGTTCCTGGTCCAGATAAGTCCTGAAACCTAGCCCAAGCTCTCCAGAACATCAGATAGTTCCATCTCCCTATCCCATATTAGTAACAGACACTTCCAATATAAAAAATTTAGAATTGCCATAGCCCAAACAACGCCAAAGAGAGGTATTGAAAGATCAAAGGTAATGGTGGAATTATACATAGAAGACAGGACTTAACAAATGAATATGAATGCTGAATCATTAAATGGATATCTCCTTGAGTCTCCCGTATTTTAGAGCAGCTAGAAGTAAAAACCTAAAATTGTGAAATTGTAACCCATGTCAAAGTCTGAAATATGTTCTACAACTAATTGTGGTGCTGTGCTTTGAAATTTATAGCTTTTTTGATAATGTTATTTTTCACAAAAAAAAGAAAGGAAAAAAGTCTATCGGGAAGATAAAAAAAGCATTTAAGCCCTCTAGCCTCTTATATTTTGGAGCAACTAGAAGGAAAAATGAGAGGATCGTATGGTAGCCGATGACAAACTCTGGAATCTATCCTGTAACCACTTTTTGAAGAGTGCTTTGAAAACTATTGCTTTTTTATTTCTTTGCTTTGTATATATGTTATACTATAAAGTTAAAAAGTTAAAAAAAAAAAAAAAAGCTGGCAAATGCCATAACGTAGGAGGTGAAAGGGAAGGTAGCCTGGCATGTGTGTTTATCGTGTGTAACGCAGAAAGCAGACGACTGCAATAGGAACTGAGCACTTACCAAATTATTTTGAAATAACAGGTTATAAATCTATCTCCTTGACTAGAGTTAAGCTTTTCATGGACAAAGATCATGTGTCATTTATGCTTGTGCAACGGGATGATATTTTGAAAATATATATATATATCTATCAACATCCTCAATGGGAAGGAAACTTAACCACAAGCGATGCTCTGTGAGGAAAGCAGTGCGCCAAGTGGGAAGAAAACTGGTTTGGGCTCAGGAAACCTACATTCTTGTCCCGACTCTGCAACAAAGCAGCTGCATGACACTGGGCAGGCCTCACCGTCCCTCTAGGCCTGTGTCCTTGGCTGTAAATAACATGATCTCTAAGCTATTCAGCAGGGCCCGGATTCTGAGTCTATGATTTTACACATAAAATCAACAGTGATAAACCAGATACAAAGCTTGAAGGCTGCTAGCAAGGGGAAGCCTTTTAGAAACGGTTCATCAAGCATTTTTCAACATCACAGAGCTGTTTTGAGGATTAAATGAGCTAAGTCACTAAAAAGCACTTAGAACCATGCCTGGCACATAGTTAGCTCTCATTAAGGGTTGGTAACTGTTCACTGATTGGTTCATTCACTCATTCAACAATTCCCGCAACTGACCCGAGAGGTAGGGCTGGGAGATTGAAGCTTTGGCTTTCAGCAGTTTGGGACCATGTCAGAACCTAAGACAAAAGTAAGCGCGCCTCTAACTGGACACAACCCAACAGACAGCTGTTAAATCACAGAGCTGGAGCAATTCAAGGGAATGAGGAATCATGCAAGTTTCATTGAGAGAAATTTTACCAGCATAATTATAAGTTTTCACTTTCTTTTTTGAAGGTGTACTAAGGAAGGAGTGAAACAGATGTACCTCAATGGCACCTCTCAGTTTCCATTAAAACAAAACAAAACAAAACAAAGGATAGCAATTGGTAGAAATGTCAGGTAGGTTTCAAACCTATCTTGATACAGCTTCTTCTATCACAGAGATATCTGTGTATCTTAGAGAAGATGAAGATTTTGCCCATAAGAAGTTATAAACAAGACTCGACAAGATTGGGGAAAAAAAAGTTATGTTAACCTGATGAAAAGAAATGAATGTTATCAATTAATTATAGGTCTTTTCTCTCTTTTATTAATTAATTAATTTTTTGAGTACTCATAGTTTTGGTGGACACGGAATAGTTTTTTCAATTCTTTATGCTTTTCTAAATATTTTTAAGGTCTTCTCAAACTTTAACTACTACTTTTCTTTGAGTCAATTTACTTTTCCTACTCTGACCAAAATCCTTATAAAGTTTTGTGTAAACTAGGACCAAATTTTCCAATAAAATAACATACATATAAATACACAGAAAGGGTTCAGTAAGACATACACCAAAGTGTTACTGGTGATTTTCTCTGGAAGGGTAAGATTATGGATATCTTTTTATTCTCCTTTTAGCCTGTCCTGTTTTTTCCATAATGAACACAGATTATTTGGGTAAAATACTGGAATAAAATCTATATAAAAGTAATATATGGAGGATTTGCACTGATGCTAATTTTTTAAACTTGTAATTCATTTTTGGCCAATGTAATAACTGCTCTGTAGGACTTTCATTTTTGTGTCTGGGCAAAAATGCTAAAAAATGCATTAACACCTGCAAAATTATCTCCCGATACATCAACATTTCCATCACTGAAAGAAAAGAGTGATTGTTATGCCATTCAGTTTTCTGCTGAGCTCTCAAAACAAGCATAGTTTACTTCTATACATGCATGTACGAGATCTGAAAATATGGGACAGCAAGAAAATGCCGTAAGATTTCTGAGATGCCACTAACATTATTTTCCAGGGGAAAAATGTTCCTTTCAAGGGTAAAAATGCAAAAGAAGTTAAGTATGGGCTGAACACCTTATATGGACATGACCAAGGCTGAACCAAATCCCTAGGACACTTTTCTCTTGTATCCCGATAAAAGAGTAACTAGTTGCACTGAGTCACTTACACAATTTCTCCTACTGGTGACATGAAACATTTAGAAAAAAGGAGGACCCCAAGTTTCAGATGCTTCCTTTGGCTGGGTTAAGGGACCCGAGTGGATTTAACCAGGACGGAGCATATTTTCACTATTCATCCATGATGATGACACGGGCATTTATTAGGTGTTTTCTACACTTCAGTTATTTTTTGGCCAATGCTAAAAGTCGAGAGCCTTCTCACACCTTTAGTCTTTCACATATGCTCATTTCACCCCTACCAGGGCAAGTCCCTTTCCATGGTCAAAAGCAAACTCATAACCCCATCACTTCCACTTACAAAGCAAAACCAAGTTTTTTCTCCTTATTTGTTACGGTTAAGATACTCCAGGATGTTCTACTGCCCTATGATTACTCTACC
The DNA here is from genome assembly GCA_004026745.1 of Myrmecophaga tridactyla. Classification (NCBI taxonomy): domain Eukaryota; kingdom Metazoa; phylum Chordata; class Mammalia; order Pilosa; family Myrmecophagidae; genus Myrmecophaga; species Myrmecophaga tridactyla. The sequence goes on along the minus strand of PVIY010012857.1, from coordinate 46,165 downwards.
TAATAATCTCTACACCTTCTAAACTGTAGAACATGTCAGGACACAATTTAATGAAGTGGTATAAGTGAGTGAACAGCATTCTCAGCTTTCCAGGCATATTTATAAAAATAAATATATTTCCTTAGAACACACAGGTTTCCCAAATAATAAGCCAAACTAAAAAGGAATTTCTATTTCTTTTATATCCTCTCTCTTTACTCTTTAATGCATTGTCAATTAAAATCTCTCCTCTGGCAGGATCATGCTGAGTCAAGTGAACTCAGGGGGAAGTAAACGAGGTAAGATATAACCAAACTATAAAATAAAGCAGAATTCTAAAGCACTTCAGTAAGAGAGGCGGGCTTGAGGAGAGTACACGATGACTAGATTCCCTAAGCTGTCTTGTTCTGTGGAGAGAGGAAACCCTCAGGAAGAAATTCATGCCTGAAGACTCTTGGAAATGTTTCTGGAGAAGCAATGACACATGGAAGGGCTTTCCCCTTACACATCCATTGAAAGCCACTTCTATTTCTTTGACTTACTTCCACAGTGACTTGTTCTCCTGGAGAGCACTCGATATTCCCAATGACGGGGTTGGAAAGTGGAAGCATTCCCCTGGTATTCCGGAAAGCCTAGACCCAGTTCTGTCACTGTGTGATCTTGAGCAGTCAACCCAGTTCTCTGGACATGGTACAGAAACAATATATCTAATGACTGCTTTATCATTTCCTGATCTGATGACTCTACCTGATAACCTCTATTCCAACCCCACCACTGCTGGTCACCTGACAAGAGCTGGTGGGCAGGGTCTGGCGCTGAAGAAGGTCCAGTTAATTACTAGCAGCAGAGAACCATGCTTTCTTGGGTAGAGAATCACTCAACAACCTTTCTCATCTCTGCTCTTTTCTGGTGCCACTTTTTTACCCTTAGCCGAGCTTCTACTCTGATCCCATCCAAGCATTCCCTTAAACAGAGCCCTGAATACATTTTTATCTGGAGCCAATGCCCCAGATTCCTCCCTAATGATTTAATGTATGAAGTTCTTGTACCTCCCAACATTTCTAGGCACTTACATTTTTCAACCTTTATGACCACTATATCTCATTATAATATTCTGCTCCACACTTTTTTAGTTCTTCAGTACTAAAAGATGAGAAATCGTAACCCCATTAGCCTCTACTTGCAGCAATAAAACCTAGATGAAACACAAATGAAATTTACAGGTCAAATCTGGCCAGCTGTCTCTAGAAATAGGGGCTGGAGGAGCTGTGTCATCACGGCTCAACCAGAAGGCTACTTTGATCAGTAGATACCTAATGGGGGCTTAAAAAGTAGAACTGCAGAACTTCCCACCAGGGCTGAGAGGGTCCTGACCCAGGAACTGGACCAGTAGCTGGCAGAACTCCCCGGCAGAAGGCTGGACACACAGGCTGCCCTGGCCAGAGGCCTGTGAACATTGGATGCACATAACTGCATAGTCCATTCTGGGGTGCTTGGCTACCTAAACCATCTTCTCATTGTGATTTTGTCTAAAGGGAGAGAATGTACAGACTGTCAAGGCTGCTTGTGGTAACGCAATAAGCAAGCTTTCTGTAAACACAGGTTGGTGTATTTGGCTACTCCCCCAAGGGAAGGCATCTCTCCCCATGTGCTAATAAATGAGGTTTCTGATCTTCTGGGGGGCAGAAGAACCCTAACGGCCACCTCAAGATCCCAACTTGGACCACGATGATTCATCAAATAGCATCACCTAGTGAGGCCCTATGGAAGACAGCTGGGCAGCCAGTGCGGGAAACCCACCAGCACCTCTGCATCTCACACATTCTGGTGTTCTATATTAATGAGGTGGTTAATCAGAACAGTTAAGATTTGTTTTATAGTAAAGATTATCACACAAATGCACACACTTAGAGTCCTCAAGTTCTCAGGACCCCCCTCCATTCTCTTAAGTTAAAAAGAAAAATAAACCCTTTTAATCTAAAGCATACTGTTTTATTCTTTGCAATAAAGCTAAACTTCAAACCAGCCTGAATTATACAAATTTTGCTGCACTGTACGCTGTAATATTATTTATAATAACCCTTCACATCTACACAGAGGCTCACAGCTTATACAGAGCTCTCACCTTGATCTTATCACTTGACCCTTATAACCCATCACATGGACTCTACTGAACTCAGTTTACATTCAAAGAAACAGACTTTGCAGACAGTCAGTGATTTGCCAAGCTCACAGAGCTAGTCAGGAGCGGGGGACCATGTCTTCCTCCCTTTTTGTGTTATTTCCCCTGAATTTGATTGCTTGCTTCTCTAAGGAAGCAGAACTCATTGCATTAATTTTTGTAGACATGTTTAACTTACACACAGGAACAGCTGACTCATCTGGCAGACCTGGTCTCAAGCCCCATGTTTCTCAGGCCCCTGCAAGCACTACAACACCGCAGCACTCTAATCCCGGAGTTCTCCATTCCCAGTTGGTTGGACCTAAGTTTGGTCTCTTTTCGAAAGAAGGCACACTCCTCGAAAACGCAACTGCAAGCCCCATTTATGCTCCACTGTGACACAGGTTGGCTGCGGGAGCCAGCTGGGGGAAACACAGGAGGCAAGCTGCACAAATGCAGAGCCCAGGAAGGGGTTGGTCCCCCCAAGCCCCCACCGCCCCAGGAGCCCATGTGGCCGGATCCCCAAAGGGTTAAGTAATGCCCTTTGGGGCCTTTCCAGGGCCAACGCACAGGGAGGTGAGAAAGAAAAGGAAGAGTGGGAGAAAAATGGAATAGATAATCAGAAATAGATGAGGGTAACACGTGTGTGTGTGGCGGGCTGTGGGGGGGGGGGCGGGTACTGAATATGGAAAGACAACAACAAAAAGAGCTGGACACAAAAAGATATGGAATAAAATTTTCCTGCCGTGGCGGGCCACCCTTTAATGACATCAGCATTTCCCAAAGTGCGTTAATAATTTCCTTGAAAAAAAAAGACTGTGCACAGGGGTCAAATAAGAAATGGTTAGAAATTCATACACATATTAGCATATTAAAGACTGCGAAGTTCTGCAGTAAAGAGGTTGCGTTTCCCCCAACTGCACATGGGACGCATTTTCTATGGAATACCTATGAACATGTCGTAGTATCTAGTACAAGAGTTGGGGAAATACCTATCAAGGCCTTCTCTAAACTCCTCCTTAAGCTTCCGATTCCCACGCTGGGGGGTTCACGTCAGACTCTAACCCATTAAACACGAGGAAACCAGCCTCTGAGCCCCTCCGCTTTGGCAGCTTCCGAGGCTCCAGCTCCAAGTATAACAGGTTCGTAGCGCAGCCACCCTCTGGCCATATGGAAGCTGTGCCCGAGGCTCACCTAAATCTAGCTGAATTGGGCCGAATTAAAAAATCCCAAAGGCAAGATGTGGTCTACGCTATAGGGATTTAGCTAATAAATACAGACCCATGATAAGAACAATTGGAAATTTTCAAGATAGCATTTTGACATTTTTTATTTGCCATCTCTGTTTTTTTTCATCATTTGCTGATGGCCTTGGGAGCAAATAGCCAACAATGTTGGTAACATACCTGCCCGCATCTAACATGGGTCTCCGCAAGTCTTCTTACCTAATTAGACACTGCGCCTAATTTTCAGTCCTGCGCGAGGCACCCACACTGTTACTGCCCGTGAGTCCCGAGTCAGAACCACGAGGGTGCCCAGCCACATCCCACACCACGAGAAGGACAGGCGAGCATGGGGGGATGCCACAGGCAGGGAAAAGCAGGACGTCGGGGCCCAGCTCCTCAGAGAACAGAGGGCCCCCCACTACCAGTTGGCCCAGCACCTACCTGACACTCCACATTGCAGTAAAATGCCTGCTTGCATCTTCCGCATTTGGACAGTCCTTCTTTCCTTAAAAACAGAAAGGGTACTGTAGTGATGAGAGGCACAGAAATGTGAAGCTGCACATGTTATCAGGCAATAATAAAAGCCATCTGGTAGGACAGCAGAGCCAAGGTTCCCCCTTACCTTACTCTCCTACTGATAAGTGGTATTTTCCCAGGGGAGATTTTGACCAGATTCAGTCGTTGAGTAGGGATGAGTTAGTCAAAGAGTACACACACAAACATTTACCCCGTCCCCACGGCGTGAAGGACACTTTCTAAAGAAATGGAGGCCATGGGGCGGCTGCCGTGGCTCAGCAGGCAGAGCTCCGACCTGCCGTGCTGGAGGTCTGGAGTTCGATCCCTGGTGCCTCCTGCCCATATGCAAATTTAAAAAAAAAGAAAGTTAAAGAAATGGAGGGCAAGGTCTCTGACTCTGAGCGAACCTGGCCTGGGCCTCCCCAGCTGTTAACATTGCCAAAGAGAGACACAAATAAAACTATGTTGCAGATTTGACATCACAGAGCCAAAATGTTGGGGTACACCTATACTGGTGAGAATGCAAGGTGGGTGGCAAACCTTATTGTTTGCAGATTGCAGGTAATGCAGAGGATAGAGTTTTAGTAGGTCAGTAGTTCAAATGTTGGCCAGAAAGGTAAGTTTCAAAACCCTGCCACCCAGCAAGGAGAGACATATTCGGGAACTAAATCTTCCCGGAGCTGCTAGGTATACACACCTGTCTTGCCAGATGTGATTCTTCCGCCTCTCCGTAATTGGGTCAATTCTACCTGACCACGGCTCTATTCTCGTCCCGCTTCCCGCAAAGACGGGGGCATTGTCATTTCCCGATTGTTCCGTGCGAGTGCGTTCGCTGGGTTAGACAAGCCAAAGCTTTTTCAAAACCCGTGAGCCACTGAATTAAACCGCACACTATAAAGTCCTTACATGTTTCTGAATTGGGGAACAACCTCATTGTTTAGTTCAGAGCGCTAGCGGGAAAGCCTGCTGGCGGGGGCTCGGCAGCCGCGGGGCCGGCAGCTTTCGGAGCGCTTCAGACGCCGGCGGCAGGAGGGGGTCCGCCGCCCTGGGGCAGGACCACCTCCTCCGACCCCAGGACAGGGCCAGCCGCCGCTCCATGCTGCACAGATCGTCCTGCCGCAGGGGCCTCTGCAGCGAGCGCCAGCCACCACAGCCCTCCCACAGAATCCAGAGAGTTTTCCCAAAAAATGCTCCTGCTGGCACCAGACAGACTGCTGGCAGTTTTCATCGCGGCACTTTGGATTCCAAGAAGCAGACTGGAGAGTGTGTGGGAGGAAAACACAGCTTGTGACGGAGACACAAATAAATAGTCTGAGTTTGCATATCTACCCATCTCCAGAGTTCAAACAAAAGGACCCACTCATCTAGTTGAAATGTATTCTCTGGCCTAAAATACCCTAAAAAGGGTGTAAGTGAAGCTATCTCAACCCGGACTCTGCGTGGTGGGATACAAACGGAGTGAAACACACAGTCGCAGCTCTCTCCTGTTTTTTGCTGAGGACAAGAAGGCAGAAGATGCACTCAGAAGCCAGCTGTGCAATACCCTGTAAAGCAGCATGACACGTGCTGTCTGAGAAGGGACCCGGGCACAGAAAGTAACAACCAGCAAAGCCAGGGAAGCAGCTTCCAAATTCTTTCCCCAAAAGACGTGGGTATGGATGTGGGCAACGGACAGGTAAATGCCAGTCAATCATAGAAACGCCAGTCTAAAACAGCAATTGTTTTTTATTAATTAAAAAAAAAATTACAAGAAAGAAACACAAACATTCTTAACATATGCTCATTCCGTTCTACATGTATAATCAGTAATTCACAATATCATCACATAGTTGTGTATTCATCATCATGATCATTTCTTAGAACATTTGCATCAATTCAGAAAAAGAAATAAAAAGACAACAGAAAAAAAAATTATACATACCATACCCCTTACCCCTCCCTTTCATTGATCACTAGCATTTCAATCTAAATTTATTTTAACATTTGTTCCCCCTATTATTTATTTTTATTCCATATGTTCTACTTGTCTGTAAAACAGCAATTTTTAAGGTTTGTTTTTGTAGGGGGTTGAGGTCAGAGAACCTCTTTAAGAATTTGACCAAAGGTACTAACTTTTCCCCCAACAATTCTCCATATCCCCTTAGAAAAGAAAAAAAAAAGAAAGAAAAAAAAAAAACCAGCAGAAAATTCTGTAAAATTTCAAGGGCTTGTGAGCCGCCACCTACAGAAGGGTCCAAGGAGAACCTCTAAATCGTGAGTTAAGAGCCCCTGATATAAAAGATTAGGAAAATATATTTATTATGCCCACAAGATGTAAAAAAGCAAGGATTACATGGGTCTTCAGATACAAAAGGCACAGCCAAGTTACTATGAAACTTAGGTTTGTTTTCTACCTCAAGTTAACACCCCAGGAGAGTAAAGACAACTGGGTTTCTGATGAACTAGGAAGGAACCCTAGTGGGATTTCATCAAAATAATCAAGTCCCCAGCGGTCGGGCTTCCTTCAAACCAGCTGGTCACCAAGTCCACAAACCACAAAGAACAAAGAACAGGGGGGAGAAAAAGCTAACTCTGAAGTATTAGCTATAATACATTATACAATTTTCAATGCCTATCTTGATGGTTCTCAAACTGTCGTCCACAATTGCTGGGGTCCCAGAGACACATTCAGGGAGCCTGAGAAGTCCAAACTATTTTCAGAATAATGCTAAGATATTATTACTTTTATCCCACTGTCTTGGCAATTGTACTGCAAAAGCAGCAGAGAGTAAAACTTCAGGAATCGAAGCAGTGGCACCAAACTGTCCTAGCAATCACAGAATTCTTCATTACCAAGTATTTGGGGTAAGAAAAATTAAAATAAAATTTTTAAAAAAGCCAGGACTTAATAATATCTCCACCGAAGCAGAAATAAATATTAATCTTATTAAATCTCAATTCTTGAGTATATATCTTTTTAGTATTCTGTTGATGAAAGAGGACGTGTATGTACAAGACATTTCTGCTGCATGCCATAGTGCAATGTCTGAGGAGAAACACTTGTGTGACCATCTGAGTTGCAACCAGCCACTTTTTTCTTGGAATACCATTTTTACTTGAAAGAACAACTTCAAAAAACCTGTGATTATTCAGACTTGACTATTTGGCAGATATGTTATCGAAATGAATGAAATGAGTCTGTCATTTCAAGGAAAATAACTGGCAGTATTTGCTGCCAATGATTACATTTGAACCTTCAAGCAAAGGTTAGAATTTGGGAAAATATAAATCTGCCATGCTGAGCCTGATAGCTTCCCCAATACTTAAAAAGACTTTTCTGATGAACTTGGTGATGATATTAACAATTCTGATTTTTTGATATATAATGAGTCAATGTATAAAAGACTTGCATGACTTAGAGATCCAATATTTTCCAAACGACCCATGATATCACAAAATTATATATGGCTAAGAGATTAACTTAAGTTGTAAGAAATGCCTATAGATTTCAGTGTAACAGAACACACACACAAAAATTCATTGATGTAGTTTCAGATCCCATATTATAACTAAACTTCAAGAAATTGACATCCAGTTTTAGTGTTGATTCAAAGAAGAATATCTATAATTACCTTTTCCAATTTCATATCTATATATGACCAGATTTCCCTGACATGAGTCCACCAAAACAACATATCATAATAGACTAATTTCAAATCATATTTGTATATCCAGCAGGCATCTATGAAGCTAGACATTGAAGAGATTTCCAAAATGTAAAATACCACCACTCTTTTCACTGATTCATTGTTTTGGAGAACACTTCGCATAAAGAATATGTTATGTTAAACATAATGGTGGTTGTCATTAAAAAAAATGAATACTTATTTTGGTATTTTCTCTATTTTAATCTGAAATATGGTAAATACTGATAGGTCTAAACCATATGGGCTTCTCAATCATTTTTATGAGTATAGAGGTATTCTGAGACCAAAAAGTTTGAGACGTGTTGATCTATCTTAATGATCCTTTCAACTCTATGAAGAAATTAGCATTGTCCCTACTTCTTAAGTGGAGATAAGGACGTTCCTAAAGGCGAAATAACTAACCCGAAGTGGTCATTCAGCAAGTAAGTGGCAGAATCGGAATTCTCACATCAAGGCACACATTTTTTCTTCATCGTACAAGAACATCCTTCCCCTGAGAAATGCTGTGGGTTGAATTGAGTCTCAACCCTCACCCCCCATGAATCTGACCTTATTTGGAACCAGGATCTTTGACTATGTGATTAATTTAAATGAGGCCAAACTGGATTATGATGAGTCTAATCCAATATGACTGATGTCCTTATAAGAAGAAGATATTTGGACATGGAGACAACACGGGAAAACGCCATGTGACACCACAGGCAGGAACTGAAATGCTGCAGCCGCAAGCCAAGAAATGCCAAGAATGGCTGGCAAACAGCGGGAGCTCCAAGAGGCAAGGAAAGAGCCCATCACAGGTTTCTGAGGGAGCATGGCTCTGCTGACATCTCAATTTCAGACTTCTGGTCTCCTGAACTGTGAGACAAGTATCTGTTGTTTTAAGCCACCAAGTTTGTGACATTTTGCTACAGTAGTCCCAGGAAACTAAGACAAGCACTGTGACAACCATGCAGGGGATGACACACTACCCAAAGCAACAATGATCTATGCCGCTGGATAACAGAGATAAGGAAACATTAGAAGCATTCTCTACTCTGATCTGCACACTGTCCAATCCTATCCCATTAATGCTATTTTGCTTCAAAAGTTGCAATGGGGATCCAGGATCATTTTTCCAAACGAGATTTGGAAAACATCTCCATAGAGAGGGCCTCTGCACCAACTGTATCCCAGGAATCAATTTCAGTTGAAAAGGGATGCAAGAAAACAAGGACTGATTTTTTAATCTACTCTGTGCAAAACAAAGTCCCATTCCTCTCATTCAGGATCGTAGGTGTCTAAGAGCTCCCAGGCTGACTCCGGGAGGGCCCCAGCCGGATCCCACCCTCTGGGAACCGAGGGATAGAAAACTGCTGCTGCTCTCACTTAAAATGAAGAAAGCCTTTTCCAGCCCTAAATTGTGCCTTACTGTACGCATAGAGTTAACTATCTAGTTATACACCTGAATTGTCTTCACAGAGCGTCCTTAGCCAGACCTGCCTTCAGGGCTGAAGAAGGAGAAAAGCTAAAACAGTTACTGATAGTGAATTATTGGAAGACTCCACCCTGTTCCACTTTGGTCTGAGCAATTCTAGATGAGATGGGGTAGGTAGGGGAGGGAGCTCCATTTAAAGTGTCCGGGTACTTACTTCAATCCTCTCCATAGCTAGGGAGAGTTGTAAACTTTTCATAAATCTAATGGTGGAAACGTAAACTAAAATTTTCTGAGCTGGCATCTGCACTGTGTGTGTATGTGCATGCTGGAGAGAGAGAGACTGAGAAAGAGAGGTCCTATGAATGTCTGACTATTGCTGACTGAGAAGTCATAGCCAGAAAGAAACTTCATATGGGATATCCATTTTCAGTGCAGGAATATATCGGGCCTTTGGAATAAACTCAGCTCCTACAGAAGATCCAGCCGTAAATCTTTCATTTGCAATGCAACCTGATCTGAATTGTCCAGGAGGTTTGGGGGAAAGGCTGTACAAAGCAAAGGAAACAAAATTTCCATCAAAGAATGATTTATAAAGGTCACTTGGAGGAATGAACTAAAATAACCCAAAATAAAATAAAAGGAAAGTACCGATGAATCACTAATGGCCTTGCACAGTGGTTTTCAACCTAGGATGCACAGGAAAACCACCTGGGAGCTTTTAAAAATACAGAGGCCTGGGGTAGGGCCCTGCAAGGCAGAGTTGATGTGTCTGTGTGGGGTCCCTGCAGGCGCTGGGAGTTGTAGAAAGCTCCTCAGGATATTCTAATGTGTAGCTAGTGTTCACAACTCCTGACTTTCCTAATAGATTTAGGCTGTGAGGCTATTTTGTGCACCACTTGCTGTAAAAAGTATTGAAGCACTCTTCTCTGCAAAGCAGGCTGCTTACAATGTAATTCTCTTTAAGAACAAATGGCATATACTCCATGCATTAGGTTGTTTAGCTACCTTGGTGATGAATGTTTGGTAAGAATATAGAAAAACTGTATATTTTCTAACTATGACAGAGAGTACTCGAGTAGCCAGGTGCGAGCTTTAAGAGAGAAAGTCCCAGCTTGTTTTCTGCCTTCTTCTAACCCCGGCTTGGTGATTTAGGATGACTAAAACGAGTTACTTTTCCCACGTCCCTATTTCACATCCTCGTTTTCTTTCTGGTGATTGTGGTGCTATGTGATCTTCGCCAAGTTATTCATCCTTTCTGAACTCAGTTTCCTCGATTTTAAAATATACAGTTCCCACCTCATAGGTTTGCTATGAAAATTAAGTGAGAAAACACAAGTGTTACCCACTGCTTGGTACACAGTAAGGATGCAGCAAATATCAGAGACTACTAGTGCATTTTTAATGAACCTTCATTCTTTGGTTGTCATAAAGGGATGTGAACTATTGCCAAACCTGCAGTACAATCTCTCTCCGACTCTTGTACTTAGAGGATTGTGTTTCTAATGCTTTTGCCCTTTAGGTAAATGTCTACTCTGCTACGAATAGAAGGGTTCTCTGAATTTAAGCAACTTGTCCATTCACAAAGGGGGAAAAGAAACATTACAGGAAAATGCAAGTTTTGATTATCAGTGACTGGAACAGAACTTAGAATACACATGCCTGTCATCTTCCAGTGAAGGAGACACACACAGTGATTAATTTCCTTGCTTTTAAAATTCAGAAGCAATGAAGATCAACAAGTTAGAGATGTAATTAACAACTCCTGCGAGTTAATGCGTTGCCGCAGGTGCTGTTGGTTTAGATAAAAAGGAATTTGATCCTGTAAGCTTCCTACTTTCTGCTCCTGAAATGAAAGCTTCGTGGGTTTCACCATGAAAGAAAATGATACTGGCATGGAGGGGGTTTGCAATCACAATTACTTTTAACTAACGGCGACGGAAGAAGTGACAAGTATGCTCTGTTGAACAGAGGCAGCCCCGGCCAAATGAAAAAGGGAAAAGGAAAAAAGCCCAGCGGCGCGATATAACTCCACCATGGGCTGAAATAAGACAATCAGAAACGAAGTTCGCCTCCCAGCGAGGGTGGTGACATAGCGAGGTCTCCAATCTTATTTGAGAGAAATAAAAATTTGAGGAATTGCGGCAGAACCCTGTTATAACCCCATTCGAGGGACAAGGCTAATACTCAGGCTACAGGTTTTGGGTGACAGCAAAAGATGCTCAACACATGACTTTAATCCATGATGTAACAGCGTAAAGGGGCCCATGTGTGGGGGTGGAGGGACAGCTCCTTACCAGTGCTTTGCTGAACCTTCGCCTCAGCCCTGGGCCCTGTTCGCAGGCTTGTTAAAACCTAGAGCCCGGGTCCCCTAGGGGAAGCAGGAAATATTTAGGGCAGTAAGGCAGCAACTAATAGGTTCTCCTAACTTTGGGGAAATGAGCCAGGATTTGCAGTGTTGCTGGTCAGGGCAGTGGCTGGCCTTGTCAAAGTGACGACACGACTTCAGAATTTGTTTTAATGAAGGCTCTGGCTGAGATGATATCTACCTTTGCCTTCGAAAGAAAAAAAAAGTCATGAAGCTTATGTACCGAGGAGAGGAATATTCAGCCCATGGGAACAGTGAATATCAAACTACTCTTTTCAGATACTGGACCACTCCTACATGCAAACCTCATGTCTGCAGCCCATGTGTGATTTCTGACAGCTAAAGCGTGCCCAAAGGATGAATGCACGGACTTTGACAAATTCAACTCCTTTCTCGGGAAACAAGATCAGAATGACACGGCCTTGTCGTTTTTAATTTTGCTTCTCTGATGCCGAGTTACTTGAGAGGTGTAAAGAGGAAACCCGAAATGTCCTTTCTTTTGAGCTCGGGTCTTTGTAAAGGATGAGGCAGTAAATTACCTCCACCGTTTCTCCCACTGGTACAATAAATGGTGGTTATCATTAGTCTTTTGTAATAAACACCAATATTCTTAGAATCCCCTATAACTACAGTTGCTCTAACTCCTACAATTACCAAGTGATTAAATATTGAAGAAAAGGATAAAACCAAAGGAACACAAATGTAGCTATTTAAAAACCTGAAGTGCTCCCACAGTGTGGCTCATTTCAGCATTCTGGCCACAGAAATAAACCACGTAAAATAAATTTTAATCTAATGCTAAATGTGAATTCCCAGAGCACGGTCAAATCTTCTGGAGCCAGATATGAGGATTAACATAAGTATAATAACTATGTGTTAATAAATATTAATAAATATTAACCCAAGACACAGACAACTGGTTGGGACACTTACAAAACGCAACTTAATTGATTAAAGAATTTTAAAGAAGTGATTCTCTTAACCCCTTTGCTTTATTTTCCTGTAGATAAACACTTTCCTATGGGGGGGGTGAAAAAGCATAATTGTCAATTTATTCAGGTAAATTACCCCAGTTGCAGGCTTTACCTTGAGAACACATACTTTTCAGATGTTGTCTGAACAGATTTAACATATTTTTCTTTCAATCCTTACTGATTGTTTTCATCTCAGAATGAAGAGGTAAAGAACATTTTCATACCATAAAGTTTTGCGCACGATGGATGTGGTGGTTTGGAGGCTGTATGTACCCTAGAAAAAGCCACGTTCTTTTCATCCATTCCTGTGGGTACAAATCTTTTGTAGGTGGGACCTTTTGATTAGCTTATTCCAGTTGAGGAGGTGCCCCAAGGTGGGTCTTATTTTCCTTACAGGAGTCCTTTATAAGAGGATAGAGGACGCACAGAAAAAGCCCAGATAGTTCAGAGACACCCCAGAGAAGCTAAGAGACGAAATTAAGAGAAGTTCATGGAGAAAAGCACCACAGAAGCTGAGAGAGGACCCAAAGAAACTTAGAGAGGAGGACACTGGAACCAGAAGCTGAAAGCAACAAATCCTGGGAGCGAAGGACCAGCAGATGCTGGCCATGTGGCTTCCCATGTGACAGAGGAGTCCCAGATGCCAGGAGCATCTTCAGAGTCCAGGTATTCTCCTGTTGATGCTTTGAGTTGGACATTTTCATGGTCTAAGAGCTGTAGATTGTAAGTTAATAAATTCCCACTATAAAAGCCAACCTATTTCTGGTACATTTCAGCAGTTTTAGCAAACTGAAACAAAGTAGTAAAGTAGTATCTGCACCTTAACCAACTAATTTCTATTCAAAAAGAATTATTTTCTATGTACAAAGTGTTGCACTATTCTCTGTGGAAAATATATTTTTGTAAAAAATGAACTCTTTGGGGAAATAAGCCCTGCCTATAAAAACAATAAATATAAATTCTAGGCAGAATGATTCAGCATCAAAATGGCTCAGGTGACATGGAATTCAGCACAGGAAGCACGACCAGGACTAAACTCTTGGAGGATGTATTAGTATTGTTAGAACAATTAGTAGTATTGTTCCAGCACAATGCTAGAACAGGAGGGCATTCAATAAATAAAAATAGCAAAATGTTGTAAAATAGTAAATATACAAGATGACCCTGAAGTATTTAAGAGGAAGCTTAGTAAAGGAGATGCAAATTGAGCTGGACCTTTCTTGAGAATGAACAGAATTTGGATATGAGGTTAATGTCTTACCAAGGAAGGAGGCTGGGGGTAAAGGACGGAAAAATGCAGAGAGAAAAGCACACCAGGTTACAAAAGGACAAAAGGAAGAATGCCATGTCACCTTTTTGAACTGGAAAGACCACCTAGATCAAATTTAGGGTTTAAGTAAAAAAGCAGTGAGGGCTGGGCGGTGCGATGGTGGCTGAGTGGCAGAATTTTCGCCTGCCATGCCAGAGACCCAGGTTCGATTCCCAATCCCTGGCCATGCCAAAAAAAAAAAAGTAGTAAGGGATAATGTTGGCAAGATTGGGAGTGGCACTTAAAGCAGAAGGGCTTGAGCAGTCTAGATTTTGTCCTGAAGAAAATATGGAGCCGATGAAGGGTACTGAGACTTCACAAGGACACACTTCAAAGAAAGACAACGCTGTAGAGTTCAATAGAGGCCTGTTCAGAGGCCACCAGTAAGCTGATGTGCAGAAATGAAACTATTCACTTAAAGATTTATTGAAATGATAAAGCATCAGGCCTCACACTAATTGCTGGAGTTCCAAGGACAAGCGAGTCCTAGTTCTTGCACTGTGGGAGGAGAGGGACAAAGGAGGTCCATGCAAGGTGCAGTAGGAGCAAAAGCAAAGGGGACTTAATCCAGCCCATAGAAATCAGGACAGACTTCTCAGAACCAGAGTCAATGGATAAGTCAGTTGGGGAAAGAGGGGTTTGGAAGAGAGACAGCAAGGCACATGAGCATGTGCACAAGGGTGTGTGTGGGTCACTGTCACCAGTCTGGGATGGCCAGAGTGAAACTAACGTGGCAGAGCAAGCCACACTCTCAGGGCCCCGCATGCGTGCCTGCTGCCCCATCAGCATCTCCAGCTCTCCAGTGGAGTCTGTCAAGGCCATTTTCTGAAGATGCAGAGAAAGAGAGAAGGCAGACCTGGGCTCCCTCCCCCAGCTCCCCGGCCCCCACCCTGTACTAAGAAAATATGCAGTCACTGGGTGCACGGTAAGGCCTGAACATATGTCAAAATACATTTTTGAGGAATAAATTAAAGATTGGGCAAAATATGTAGATTGTTTCAAAAACTTCTACTTCCTTATGCACCTGAAAGTTATTAAGTGGAGAAAACCTTGAAGGTTTATTTTCTTCTTTGATATCTTAAAATATTTACTCAGGCGTATGGGTTGGCTACATTTCATTAATATTCAAAATGTTCATGCAAAACTGCTTTTTTTTTTTTTTAACACAAAGCAGGCATGCTGCAATTTCATTAGCTGTAAGTATTCTCTTTCCAAAGCTCCCTCTTAGCTTGCATAAGTTACAAACCAGAGTGTTGCGGCTAAATATTCTGGTTAACAGAACTTTCTTCGTGGCTCTCCAGTTTTCAACTAAGCAAAAAAAAAAGAACCCCCAAACCTTACTGTCCTCCATACAACATATGTCAAAAGTTTAAGACACTGTAGGTAAAATAAAGATGAATAAAATGTACTAGACTAAAACTCTACAATGGTAAGGAAACAATTGTTTCGCAGGAATACAGAACCCAGCGAATGCTCCATACATCTAGTATTTGTTCAGTAATTTAAAAACTATATTCCGTGTCCTCAGGGAGTTTACAATCTGTTCATAATTAAACGTCTCTTACTGTTGAGGTTTTAAGAACCTGTGAGGTTAACATGCCAACAATGATTGTCACTCTACAGATTTGTGGGCCCAACAGATAAGGAAGCTTACGGCTGGCAAACAGGGGCAAGTGTTTCCCGTACAACTAGCAGCACAGTGAGAAAAATCCCTGAAACAGGAGTCAGTACCCAACCATTCCTGAAGAATCTCTCCTGGTACTCACAGATTAAAGGGAAAAGGCTCTTCCTGTCTAAGAACTTTTCGATTTTGCCACAGATTTCAGTAGAACTCCTTTTGAAAATGCCAGGATGTAAAATCCTTGCGATTTTCATTTGACTCAGATGAAAAACTGTTATTCCATTTGCCAGCCAGATTTTCTTTCCATGTCCCTCCCTCAGGATATGCCCTGGTCTAAAATTCACTTCCCCAGTGTTTCCTGTATTTATTCTCTGGTCCATGGAAACTGCACATCCCTTGGCACCAACACACTCAGGTCCTCAGAAAGCACAAGATGCTTGAGCTATCATAATAAGCAGTAATTCTGGTCTCTAGAGTCAAAGCTTGCCAAAGATACCCACTTTTGATTCTCAGATCCACTCCTAACCTATAAAAGCAAACCCAGTCCGTTCTAATAATAGACATGCAATATTTTTACTGAGTCATCTGAAACTTTCCACTTCGTGTACAAGAGTCACCAGATTTTATGTTAATAACTTGGCACAAGGAGTCCCATACTATATTTAAATTTTTGATTGAAGAATCTGAGAGAGACGGCTGGATGCTCTGCGAAGGCATGGACTAGAAAGATGAGTTGTTTCCTGAACCTTCGAGACTTTTTTTGTATTATTTTCCTGCTAAATTGCATATTTCCGTCCTTCAGAGAAGTCTTGAAGAGATCTGATTTCCTTCTGTTCTATTGTGTCGGTGTGAGAACGCCTTTGCAATTGAAAGGGAGGCCGCGGAGGGTGGTAGCAATGGAGTCAGCAGAAGTTAACCAGAGCGAGGGATGTGGCTTTGTGACTGGTTAGAGCACCAGTGCTAATGAGGCCAAGGCCACGGGTTCAACCCTGAAAAGGCAGTTACTTCAGTCAATTCCCCGGCTGGAGGCCGGCACCCCTAAAGGACTGCAGATTTTCTGGAAATCCAAAGATGTGAGGATTGGAGATGTGGGTGGGAAAGGTGATGGAGATGGTGTAAAGGCTAAGAAATACAAGGCCCTTGAGAGGGAAGGAGACCTCGAACCAATGCCACCTCCCCCCAGTGCCAGGACAGGCTGCTCGCCAACATCCCCGCCCCCAGCCCGCCCACAGGACACCGCGACCGAAAAGCCCTGCCGCGGCCCTGTCCCCTCAGAACAGTCATCAGGGTGTCATGTCCTAGGCCCATCCAGCCCTCTCGTGATGACCAGGCCATAGAAATACACATATTCAAAGGCACGTAGCGACATCCCTCATAGACACCGCCCATGAGAGCAGTAGGAAATGGCAATGGGGAAATCAAGGGTGAAAGGGAAAGTTGTCAAAACAAAACTGGCCTTTTAGGCCTTGAAGTGAGAAGCAAGCTAATGTCAACTCGCATCTGAGGTCCAAAAAAGCATCTGCGAGGAGTGGCTTCAGTTATCAATGACTCCATGAATATAAAGAATGGTCTAAAATTATAGGCAGAAATGAAGTGACATAAACTTGTAATTATGTCATATTTTCATTATATTGTCAAGGGAAAGAAAGGTGATATTAGCCTAAACCAAAAGAGGTAAATCTTAAAGTACCAAAATAAAGTGGAAACTTTCTTTACAATTCTCTTGCTATTTCAAACTCTAAAACAGACAATTTTGCTGTCCCATATTCTCACTAAGTCCTCAGTTCTCCCAAAGACCAGGTTGCTGTAAACTGTAGCACTGAGCTCTGGGTCATTCCAAAGAAATTTCTTTTCCAAGGATTTTTTTAAAGAACCAGCTGACACCCAGGTATGCAACCAGCTGTCCTACAAGACCATCCATCATCCAAGCACCTATTAGAGTGGTTGCACTGTAAAGTCTATTTCCAAACCTCACCAATTGATCTTCTGCACAGAGAGATGTAAAGAATGAATGTATTGAGAAAAAGAAAAGGGGTTGTATTCTGGTGCCGATCCAGCAGAGGGTACAGAAATGAACTCTTTACTTGTAGGCATAAAGACTGAGAGGTTGAACTTTGGTTTAGTTCTGGCATAATATCTAAAATATTCTAAACCCACAAAAGGACCAAAGTCTCATGTGCTTGTAATGTTTATTATGTAATAAGGGGTACAGACAAAAGAATGTATGTAACTTATGTAAATATCAAAGCATTGTATTAAAACCATCTTTGAACCCACCACTTGGCGTAAGATATAAACCCAAGATAGCTCAATTTACCTTTTAAACTTCTAGAAACAATGCATTAGTTTGTTGAGTTACCTGCTGGGGCTTAGAGAAAGCAAAAGAAAAGAGGTGATAAAAATTACATTCACTCTAGGAGAAACTGGAGATGGCTCAACCATAAAATGCTCAAGAAGGAAGATTATACTTGGAATAGCAAGACCTGATTCTCACCCTGAAGGGAAGAGGGCCTGGCCCTTGGGAGGCACTCGGTATTTGACTCACCCACCCCCCCCAAAAAAGTAAAATTCAAGGAAAATACTTAACGTCTCTCCAACACCAGTTTCTTCCAATATAAAACAGGATAAGGCCCTACCTGCACCATCCATCTTTGGGAGGATCAAAATAGGAATGTGTCTGGAAATGCTTTATGACTGCAAAGAACAATTTGATTTAAGGGAACGTGATTTTATACGGGATCGTCAGATTTTTTTTGGTTGAAAGGATTTTGTGGAATTGCTTTTGGGAGGGAAAAGTGTTAGATGGCAGTTTTAACTCACCAGGGTTTGAATTTCACCTCGGAATATCCTGCTACTGTTCTGTCTCTTTCATCTGAAATCGTTTCCGAACATGCAGCTTGGTCGCTGGGCTCCTAGGAGCTGTAACAGAAATCATGTTCCTCGCATTTGAAAAATACGCATGTTATGGCACCAGGCACATATGATGTCTTAAAGGACAGCTCCTTGCCACAGCTGCAAGAATTCTCTGAAGGTAAGAGCAGAGAGAATCACAATATCCTTACCAAGTGGAAGATTCTGTTTTCCTCCATCTCTCTTTTCAAATACTTGTCTAAGCTCACATTAAGAAAATATTAAAGGGTCTAAGCTCTGTGGAGCTAGAAAAGGCTCTTTTTAAAGAAGTTTTACCAATGCACATCATTACATCACTTCCAGTAGGTTTTGAAAAACACTTTGAATGCAGTACACAGGGGTCCAAACCATCAGACAACAGAACTTTCCACATTATCTTTCCTGCATAACTGCATTTCCAATCCTGACTTCCCCTGGAATGGCTGACTGGATCCATGTTTAGTTAAACCCTCACATGGAGCTCTATTCTCTGGGGATTCCATTTCTGGAAGCTCAGAGAGGTCCCTGATAGGGCTGGTTTTGGTTTTAGTCTCAAAGCACACTATCCAAATAGGGCTCAGAATTTTCTAAACCCTCAATTTCTGATTTCTGTGCTAAAGACTTTTCATTTCTCTCTCATTTTCCTATAAGCGCCAAGGAGTAACCCTAGGCTGCACCTTCCTCACTTAGCAGGGAAATGTCCTCAGCTAAATATCCAAGTCGGTCGCTTTCAGGTTCTGCCTTCCATCCAACATCAGAATTCAATTTCACCAAGTTCTCTGCCACTTTATTTCAAGGATCACCTTTTTTCCAGTTTGCAATGACACATTCATCATTTCTGTCTAAACCTCATCAGAAGTACCTTTAGTGTTCATATTTCTATTAAGAATCTCTTCAAAGCATTCCAGACTTTTTCCATCAAGCACCTCACAATTCTCCCAGCCACTACTCATTACCCAATTCCAAAGCTGTTTCCACATTTCTTGGTATTTGCAGCAGCAGCACCCCACTCTCTTGGCACCAAAAACTGTTTTAGTTTCTCTGGCTGCTGAAGGAAATACTAGACAATGGATTGCCTTAACAACGGGAATTTATTGGCTCATGGTTTTGAGGCTAGGAGAAGTCCAAAATCAAAGTGTCATCAAGATGATGCTTTGTCCCCGAAG
Organism: Myrmecophaga tridactyla; assembly: GCA_004026745.1. Classification (NCBI taxonomy): domain Eukaryota; kingdom Metazoa; phylum Chordata; class Mammalia; order Pilosa; family Myrmecophagidae; genus Myrmecophaga; species Myrmecophaga tridactyla. Next base: position 26,859 of record PVIY010012857.1, on the reverse strand, counting down.
ACTGAGGCATTCAGGGGCTGGCAGCTAGCGATCTTTGGCCCTTGACCTTTCTGCCACATGGCAATGCACATGGCGGCCTCTCTTGTTTTCTTCCCTGTATGGCTTTTTTCTCTGACTGTGGCCTTACCCATAAGGCCTTCAATAGTAGGATTAGGACCATCCTGGATCAGCTGGGTCCCACCCAACTGAAGTAGCCTTATCAAAAGGTCCTGTTCACAAGGGCTCACACCCACAGGATGGATTCAGTTTAAGAACATGTTTTCTGAGGTACACAGCTCTAACCCACCACAGAGCATTATCCAATTTTTATTCAGAAAAACATGATCATTTTGAGAACATTTGAAACCATTTCCTCTCTTAGAGATGCTACCCTCAGAGGATGTTCTTGGGACAATTAGAATCACAGCAGTCCTGGAACGCTGTCCTCTTCTGATGTGCAGTTTCAGCCAGGCAGGAGCAAGCCTTTGCAGAGAGACTTAAGATGACAGCGACAAGATTTCAAGACCCTAGTACCGGTTAAGATCAACCATAGACTGTTTGACCAGTTTGGCAAAACAATGAGAATACAAGATGAATACTGCTACAAAGTAAATCTGGGGACCATAGGAAAAAATTCTTTATTACTGCCAAAATAGGACATCTTAATCATAGTGTTTTGCTCATGCAAACATTTTTTATTTTAGAACTGAGTGAACATGCAGGATGTAAATTCAGTAAAACTCAGTTCTAACAGCTCTATTCCAAGGAGTCCAAGTGAGTCGTCCTACTTTCCCCCAATCCCAGGAAAAAAGAGATAATATTTTGCCCTTAAATGACCCTTGAGGTAAGAAAATAAAAGACCAACACCTACCCACCACCAGAGGAATTGTAGACAGAATGAATATTTAGCTTGAACACGAGCTTACAGTGGATTTCTCCCTTTCTGAGACAGACTCAAGAGTTAAAACGTGTCAGATACCAAGTTTAAAATATAATGTCTAGAGAAAAATTGCTACCAAAAAATTGGCCAAAATAAAGAAAAAAGAAAAGCATGTGCATGTGAGACTGTGTGTGTGCGCGCGCGTTTGTCTATACATACGTGGGTATATAAACTGTACCTAAGAAGTCTGATAGAGACAGCTTCTGAGTGGAAGACATTTATATTTTTAGAAGCTGCCCTCTGGCAGAAGAGGCATAATACATATCTTCCCAAGCGTCACCCACCAAACTGAGAAAATGAGACACAAATTTAAACACCCAGAAACCAACCTTTGCCTCTACTGCCCTGACAATAAGAATCTCATTCCACTGGGACTTGAGAAATTTCCCATTATGTTTCAATGTATAGAACATACTTATCACTGAAGAAGTCAGTTCTTCTTTCCTTCAGATGGAAGTTAAATCCTGATCACAAATGATATGACCTGGAAAACCTCTGGTGGCCATATATCTTAAGCTATATTGTTTTAGCCCAAGAAAGGATATGGGTTAGTCCTTGCGGGGCAGAGGGGCAGAAGATGCAGTGGGTTTGACCTAAATTTGCAGAATTCTACTCCTCCTCCTTCGAGGCACCCTTATGGTACAGCTGGACAGATCTGAATTGTCATCAGTCATATGCAAAGAATTAGCAGAGGAGCTAGTGCTAAAACCATCAGACTGATGTAGCCACTAATCCTAATCAGATTTAACAGGAATCATAAAGAAGGGTACAAACAGCATTCCAATTCTATGGGTAACCTGGGTATTATTTCTTGTCTATTATTTTAGTTGGTTTCAAGCAACTCTGTGGAGAGAGAGAGGAAGCAGACTGTGTATCACAGGAAGTTCCTCCAGGACAAACAGAGAAGGGGAGGGAGCACAGCAGAAACGCTAAATGCATTTGGGAACTCAGGGGGTGGCCCCAAAGCAACAGTCAGTAACAATTACAATGCCATCAGAAAAAGGCAAAAAAAGAGGAAACTTTGTCACGCATGGACACATGTCAGAATAACTGAGGCCAAATGATTTGTGAAGTCGCACCTGACTGTACATTAATGTTCTAAAGTTGGGGGTGTGTAGTGTAGATACACAGCCAAAGAGAAGACTCTCTCAGTTCCCCTTAGTACTCTCTGAACCCAGGGGGATTTGATCTTTAATTCACTGGCAGAATGGACTGGTTAACTGCGAGCAGAGCACCTACTATGTGCTTGGCATTCAATCCTTACCTCCCAACATGGCTTCGGGGAATCCCCAGGACCCCTGCTGGAGGCTCCTTCTGTGCTGGTTGACCCTGCTTTGCTCCTGCCACTGTAGACACCCACACTGCCGCAGACTCCCAGCCACAGCCGGGCTCAGAAGATCAAGGGACCAGTCACAGCAGCCTTTTTAACTTTGGGAAAACCCAATGCTCACTTCACTCAAACGGCGCAAAGTGGTGCCATGACCCTCTAGCTCTTGGCTCACCAATTCAAAGAGGCACATCACATGCAGCCCTTAAGCTGCCCACTGCATGATTCTGTGTCTAGTTCCTTTCCAGGTCCCCCCAAGCGGAAGACAGTTCTGGCAGGGAGTCTGGGCGCGATTACTCTAATATCTGGCCTTTGTCCCTTCTTTTCCTACATCTTATTGTAGAATAAGGCACACAGGTCTCTGAGATTGAGCACTTCAGTGTATACTGAACTTGAGGCCTGTTCTCAAAAGATACCTGCAGGATCTCAGGTCTGCTAATCTAACCCAGGAATCTCCATTTCAAAGATGAAGAAACTGAGGTTCAAAGAAAGTAAAAGGAGGTCCCTTCCTCAGAGAGTGGTGGTCTAACTCCAAAGTCATGTCTTCTGCCTTAGTAAATTGATCAAGCACCTAACTAGATGGAAATGGGCAGTACTGAATGAGACCAGGTTTTCCCTTAAATATCAGCCTGACCTTACGTATATATAACCACATTTGCTCTCTGAGCTTTAGTTTTCTCATCCATAAAATGGAGGGAGATAGGGTTGGAGTGGTGATTTCTAATATGCCTTCCAGCTCTGAAACCGTCATAAGGCTTGAGCATATAATTATATGTGGGTGGGTGTGAATATATATAGAGATAGAGACAAATATACACATGATATGCCGCAATTAAATATCATCCTCAACCACACATCTTGCCTAGTCCCCCAGTGACCATACTTTCCTAATTCCAAACCAGGGCCAAATACATCCCCTCAGTGCAGCCCCTGAAAATCCGGGATGGGTGGCAGATACCCCACAAGCTTCCCTCCAAACAGCAATACAGAAAGGGAGGATAGTCACACCAACTATGAAGTCAATAAGCTCCTTGGAGAAAACAACCGATCTGAGGCAGCGCTGGGCTACGGAGGACAGAACACCCAGTGGGAAGCACAAGTTAGAGGAGCCCTTCAGTGGCGACCCGAATCTGGGACCCCGCTGCCAAAAGACACCGTGGCGGAGCGTGCCCATGCTGGGAACAAGTCTGGCTCAGAGCCCACGTGTGAGGGCAGGAACCCGCACTCCAGAGTATGACACATCCGGAGTGCGCAACTCGGAGAGCGTGCCATGCAGAGTGCGGCGGGAACTCGGCTTCTCCTTCCTAATGCACGTGGCATCGCCCCCACTGCACCGGGTGAAAAAGCCGCGGCCGCCCCGCGTACCTCTCCCCGCCCCCCCCACCTCCCAGGAGGCCCCGCCCCCCGTCCTCGCCGCCCGGCGCTAGGACCCCGCGCGCCGCGCGCACTTCCTCCCGCCGCGGTCCCGGCCGCCGGCGGCGCCCCCGGCTGCCGCCCTACCTGGCGAAGCAGTGCTCGCAGTGGTTTCCGCGCTCGCCGACCGTGAGCACGCAGGCGTAGGCCGGGCAGGAGAACAGCAGGTCCCCCACCTGGAAGGGCTGCAGGGCCCGGAGCCCCCGGCCCTTGCCCGGGCTGCAGAACCTCTCCAGGCCGAGGTCGCCCTCTGCCCTCATGGTGGCGGCGAGGCGGGCCGAGCGAGTGGCGCGTGGGGCTGGGCCGGCGCGGAGGGGCGCCTGGCTCCGGCCGTGCCAGGAGCTGCGGCTCCCCGCGCGCTGTTATTGGAGAAGCGTCACCCTGAGCCGCGGAGAGGGGGTGGAGTGGGACGCCACCAGGCAGGCTCGGCGGCGGCGGCGGCCGCCCGCTCCCCGGAAGGGACGGCGGCCCCGCCCGGTCCTCGCCCCCGGGGGGGGGGGCGGGGAGGGAGCAGAGCCACCGCCCCTCCCCGAGCGAGGGACCCTCCGGGGCTGCCCCGCACGACTCGGTTTCCGGTGTGGCTGCCACAAAGAGTCGCAGCCCCTGTGGCTCCTCGAAGGAGGGGGTGAGGCGGCTGCATCTCCGTGGTGTCTCCACGGAGCGAGTGAGATGCTGCCCTCTCTCCTGGGGGCGGGATGGGGTCGCCCAGGAGGGCAGGCCCTTCCCCTGGGCAGGCTGCTTGGCCCAGAAGGTGCATTGGGTTGGGGGGCGAAGAGTCCACGCTAGGGTCTTCTGTCCTTGTCAGAGATCCTAGAAGGAGTGATCTGGAACACAGAAGAGAAGCTGGGAAAGGAAGAGAACCACAGTCATAAAGTTTGTGCTGACAGCTAAAGGGCCCTGTATTTCCAAGGATGTGCTTGTGAGGCTGTAAACCTAGGACTCGAGACTCAATGGAACGCGGTGTGCCCTCTGCCCGTCTAGTAGCAGTTAATTACAAGGACAGGAGAGGAAATGCACCCATCACCCGAGCTCAGAGTGTCTCCCTCTCCTGTGAAAGATGCAGAGGAAACCAGAGGCCACCTTGCCACTGGGGAACTTAGATTTTTGAGATCAGTAAGATGCTTTGGCCAAACCACTGTGCCAAGCTTTGCAGTGGTTTTAACCCGCTTGACCACTCACTAACCGTGATCTTAGAAAAGTCAGTTGCCTTAAGAGTCACATCACATGGAGACATGAAGAATTAATTGAGTCAATACACCTAAAACCCATAGAACAATGCTTAGAACATAAATCCTACACACAAATGTACTGTATTTGTATGCAAGAAAATACATTTGTATTTGTGTTCCAGGTAGGATTGTGTGAAAGCTGAAACCTCTGAATGCAGTGGAAGCTCTAAAAGTATAAAGAGATAACTGAGCAGGAAACACTAATACTTCAAACCCTGATCTCAAAATACATTACCTCTGTTAAGTTCAGGGCTAGTTTAACAAAGGGAAGGCAGGTGCACCAGTTAAGGAAGCTTTTGCAATTTTCCAGAGGAGAGCTGCAGAGAGCCTGAATCAAGGCAGTGGTAATAGAGAAAGAGACAGAGGCATCGAGGATCACGAGAAATTGCTCTTGCTTAGGCATATGGTTTCTCCACTTGAACCTGGCTGTCTAACTTGAACCTGATCAAGCTTGTAAGCTTGAGACAGGAACCATAAATATCCTAGAATTTTTGGAATGGAGGAGGCGTTTTCTTAGTGATGAGGAAGTTGAGGCCCCATGAAGTTAAGTGACTTGCCTAATAACCCTGTGGCAGAGCTAGCATGAGATTCCGTGTCATTCAACCTTAAAACGTTACATGCTTACTGTGTTCTAGACACAGTGATGAGGGCTAGTGAAATAATGGTAACAAAGACTGTCACACCCTCATAGAGCTTTTACAGTCTGGTGGGGGAGACAGACATTATGCAGATAAGTCATGCCAACAAGTGCAGACTGTCGGTGGTCTCAAGTCTGGGAAGGCTTTGCAGAGAGTGATGTTTGAGCTAAAATCCAAAGGATGAACAGAACTTAACTATAAGAAGAGGAGGAGGGACACGCCATCCAAATAGATGTAACAGCAGGTGCAAAATTCCATGGGTAGGAAGAGACGTGATCTGTATGAAAGACTAAAAGAGAGTGACTAAAGCAGAGCTGGAGGAGGGATGTGGTTCCAGATGGTGTTAGGAGGGAAATAGGCCGTGTTGGCCAGGTTATGGGTTTACACTGAGCGATGGAAAGCCTCTGCCAGGTTCCAGAACACAGTTAGAAAAACATTAGTTCGCTCTCCTGCATAAGTTGATTCTGACAATTGTGTTCTATTATACATGGGCATTATATGTAAAATGAAAGAATTTTCTGAAACCTTATATGAGTTTCTAAATACACCTATTTAGGCAAATCTTGGATAAATTCCTGGGATCTATACTTTAACATTTTGATTTCTGAGGGCTCTAATTACCACAAAGTTGGAGAGACTGATGTAGAAGTAAACAGTTAAAATGCAGCGAGTGATTTACTGTTTCAAGGACTAATTGTGCAAAGTATCTACTTACATACTTCTTTTATTGCAGGTAGTATTTTTTTTTCTCTTTCATTGGGCAGGATATCCAGAGCTGAGCAAAACTGATAGCATAGCTACTGAATTGTCCTTCCAGGTAAGCAGTGGCTGGAACAGACTTATTCTTGTGGGTGGAGGTGACAGATATGAGAACACTGGGGAAAAGAAGAGCCAAGTAAGGCATTCAGAAAAATGCCTGTGCTGAACTCGGGTGACTTGAGATGGGGAAATGGTCAACTGAGCAATAGCCATGAATTTGTGAGCTTAAATTACGGGGAAAAGTCTGTTTAAAATGAACTGCCAGGGGATGGCAACAAACCAGCCCGGGGCAAACCGATGACAGCACTCACAGTGAAGCTCTTCCCCTGCGCTCTGCCATCCTGCATTCTCACATTCCGTGAAAATAGCCTGCCAGCTGCCAGGACCCATCCGTCTTTTCCACCCCTTTCTGCCCCACTGGGAAGGAATGGCAGTTGACCGAGCAGATAGTAAGTGCCTGCCTCACTGAAATGCTGAAGTGATACAAGGATGAAGGCTTCCTTTGCTTATTTTCTCAAACCTAGAAGTGGATCTAGTTCATGAGTAAAACGTCTTTCCAAGCACAGATTAGCACGTGAAAGAAATAGATGTGGCCTAAGGAAATAAAAGTTTAGCAAAGAAGGAATACCAATAAATACGGGCCGTGGAGGTATACTACTCTATTTCCTCATGCTTTTCATTTCTTGGTACATGTTATGTGCCTACACTGTGATAGACTTAGTCATACAGAGGTGAAAAGATCATCACACCCACAAACAACAATGTAGTAGCTGAATCACAAGCCGCAAAGATCTCTGAACCAGAGAAAGGGGGAAAATTCAGCTTCCCCAAGTGGAGAATTCTTGATATTCTCACAAGCAGTGCGGACAACAAAGCAATAGGCTGAGTCCCCAGTCTTGGGGTTTGTTCATATGAAACTTAACCCACAAAGAATAGGTCAAGCCTACTTAAAATTAGGCCTAAGAGTCACTCCCAAGAGAGCCTTTTTTGTTGCTCAGATGTGGCTTCTCTCTCTAGCCAACACACCAAACAAACTCACCACCCTCCCCCTGTCTATGTGGGACATGACTCCCAGGGGTGTGGACCTTCCTGGCAACGTGGGACAGAGATCCTAGAATGAGCTGGGGCTCAGCACCAAGGGACTGAGAAAAACCTTCTTGACCAAAAGGGGGAAGAGCGAAATGAGACAAAATAAAGTGTCAGTGGCTGAGAGATTCCAAACAGAGTTGAGAGATTATCCTGGAGGTTATTCTTATGCATTAAATAGATATCACCTTGTTATTCAAGATGTAATGAAGAGGCTGGAGGGAACTGCCTGAAAATGTAGAGCTGTGTTCCAGTAGCCACGTTTCTTGAGGATGATTGAATAATGATATAGCTTTCACAATGTGACTGTGTGATTGTGAAAACCTTGTGTCTGATGCTCCTTTTATCTACCTTATTGACAGATGAGTAAAACATATGGAATAAAAATAAATAATAGGGGGAACAGATGTTAAAATAAATTTAGTAGAATGAAATGCTAGTGATCAATGAAAGGGAGGGGTAAGGGGTATGGCATGTATGAATTTTTTTCTGTTGTGTTTTTATTTCTTTTTTTGAATTGGTGCAAATGTTCTAAGAAATGATCATGAGGATGAATCTGCAACTATGTGATGATATTGTGAATTACTGATTATATATGTAGAACGGAATGATCATATGTTAAGAATGTTTGTGTCTGTTTATTGTTATATTTTTTAAAAAAATTAAAAAGTTAATTAAAAAAAAAGATCTCAGGACCTAATCCCTGAACCTATGTTACCTTATATGGGAAAAGGGCCTTGCAGATGTCATGAAGACTCCTGAGATGGTGAGAATATCTTGGGTTATCCAGATGGGCCCTACATGCCATCATAAGTGTCCTTGTAAGAGTGAAGCAGAGGGACATTAGACACAGAAGAGGAAGTGGGACGTGACTGTAGAGGCAGGGATTGGAGTGATGTGACCACAAACCCAGGAGTGCCGGCAGCCACAGGAGCTGGAAGAGGCAAAGAGTGGATTTTCCTTAGAGATTCTGGAGGGAGCTTGACCCTGCTGACTACTTGACTGAGGCCCAGTGAGACTGATTCCAGACTTCTGGCCTCCAGACCTGGGATAAATTTGTTGTTTTAAGCCAAATTCTTTTAAGTGCAGTAGAAAGATTTCACTGAGTATCCAATATTTTCACCGCTTCTAGAAGGGCAAATAGAAATTGACCAAGGAGAACAGGGACCCTGAAGTAGGGTTCAACAAACTGAAGGTGTAAATTTGTGCGTTAGGTAAGAACCTGACAATTCAGGAAACTTTTTTTATTTTACTTAACAAGCACCTAGATAGCACGTGCTATGTGCCTGGTGTCATTCTGAGCACTTTTCATATGTATTTTCATTTAATCGTCTTCACATTTTGCAGATGAGGACAATGAATATAGGAGTTTAATTATTTGCCTAAATGAAGGGGATGGGGAGGGATGGGGAAGGTCAGGGCTCAAAACCAGCCAACTCTCTCTCCAGCCAACACAACAAGCAAACTCACCACCCTCCCCCGTCTACGTGGGACATGACTCCCAGGGGTGTGGGCCTTTCTGGCAACGTGGGGCAGAAATCCTAGAATGAGCTGGGACTCAGCACCAAGGGATTGAGAAAAACCTTCTTGACCAAAAGGGGGAAGAGCAAAATGAGACAAAGTAAAGTGTCAATGGCTGAGAGATTCCAAACAGAGTCGAGAGATTATCCTGGAGGTTATTCTTACGGGCTGACAGTGGCACCCATGCTCCTGACTGGGGAGGGGGGGGATCTCAGGAGTACACTGGGGGGCAGGTGTGAGCTGCACGGTGAAAGGCTCTGCTGGTCATGTGCACGCAAATCATATTGCCCTGAATAGACAGTACAGAGCCAGAGAAGAGTTTTGAATGACATGATCAGACTCTTAGTTTAGAAAGATCTTCATGGATGAAGGGAGGACAAATTTAAAGAGGAGGTGAGGGCAGAGAGAAAAATAAGGAGTCCAGTTAAGAAATGGTCCGGAAGAGAGATATTACCGGACTGAAGGAGCAATGGCAATGGAAAGGAGGGATGGATTTGAGAAGCTTTTAATTAATAGGACTTGGAGGTTGTGGTAGGGGACAGGGACAGGGGAGAGGGAATAAGAGCCATGGAAAATGTGCCCCAATGACAACTGCTTATACCACTTGGCCCTTGTGACTTCATGTCTGGATTACTACAGTAACTTCCTAAATAAAATAAAGTTATCCGGGGGTGACATTGAGCTATTAGCCAATGTTCACAACTCACCCCGTGAATTTCCTTTTACCCCTTACCGATACCTCCCATTCAGTCAGTGGCACGGACCTGGAAAAGAAATGCTTTTGCACAGTAGGAGTGAAAAGCTTCTTGTGCTTCAAAAGCCAAGTGTTGTGAACTGCTGTTTTGAATTGATCTGGAGGAAGTCAGGGCTTCAATCCTAGCAGATTTATGATGTAGAAACAAGGATTCCCCCTATGTAGAAAACATTCTCCACGACTAGGATAAGGGGGAGAATTGGAGGGAAAGCCAGAGAGAAGTTGGGGTACTTCTCAGAAAGGGACATGCACCTTAGTCTCATCCTAGGCCGAGGCATGGAGGAATGGAGTATCCTAACATTACCCCCCATAGGCTTGGGGGGTTCAGCACAAAGGTGACCTATGCCTATTCTTAAGTAGACCCAGAATTCCCCTGTATAATAAAAATGGTTGTGTGGGAGAAAGGTCTGAAGTCTCTTAGAAATCTCCCATGGGACGCAGAAGTGTGATTTCCATGCACCAAAGAGGGATCCTAAAATAGACAAGCGAACCATCCAAAAGACCCCTTGCAAATGAGAGCAAGGGACAACCAGCAGAGACCTGCCCATGTGGACAGACAACCCAAGGACGGATGTCCCCACCCTTGACAAACACGCAATTGTCTTAGCACCATGAGTGCCACCTAGCTCTAGGAAACTGCCTGGAATTACATTTTTTACCACTCAGCAAAAATGAGGGCTCATGATTGAAATTGTTACAGTTTCTTAAACACATGAGTTTATAGATGAGCTTCAGCTGCCTGTTCTCTCCCTATTCATGGGTCTCAGTTACTGTCATCAAATGTTTTATCTTAAAATAACTACTTTAATAATGACATTTCTGTTTGAGAACTTGTAGTTGCTCTTCATTGCCTATCCTACCAAGGCCAAGCACTTTTCTCTGACTTCAAGAACTGTCTTTGTTTCTGAGGGCTGCAGTAGCATAGTGCCACAAACTGAATGACTTAAAGCAACAGAAATTGTGTTCACAGTTCTGGAGGCTAAAAGTCCAAAATGAAGGTGGTGGAAGAGCCACACTCCCTCTGAAGTCCGCGGGAAGAATCTGTTGCATGACTTTCTCCAGGCTCCTGGCAGCGGCTGGCAATCCTTGGCATTCCTTCGGCATAACTCATTCTCTGCTTCTGTTGTCACAGGGTATGGTACAAGCTGCTGTATGGGACACTGTGGAAACACAGGCTCACAGAACAGAATTGCCCAACAAATGGCTGCTTTATTGGTTGCAGAGCACAAAGGGTCAGAAAAGAGCAGGAGGGAAGATTCCACCTTGGCCATCCCCCTCCCGGAAGGCCACCTGCTCTGGTCAGGGTGGGTGGATGGCTGGAGTAGACCCACAGTCTCTCTTTGCATTGGAGATGAGGGACCAATTGTGGCTGGTTCCCCTGGGAGACCAACTGATCAGCAGCTCGGGGCACCTCACCGCTCTGCCTTCCTCTGAATCAGAGATGAGGGATGCCTTCACTGCCTGAGTGCTGAGCTTTTCTACACTTCCGGGGGAGGGACTCTCCCAGCTACCTGCAGTCTCTTGCAAAACAGAAGCATAGCAAAACACCTGCACACAAAGAAGCAAGAGGGGGGAAAGGACTGGCATAGGTGGAGACTGGGAGATGGCTGCCGAGTGTGTCCTTGACATCTCCAATGCATGGCCAGCTCTCTTGCGTCTGTCTCTCCTATTCTTGTAAGGACACCAGTCACATTGGATTAAGGGCCCACTCCATTTTTGTATAACCTCATTTTAACTTGCCTACCTTCATATCCAATGACCTTATTTCCAAATACAGTCACATCTTGATGTTCTGGGGCTTAGGACTTTTTGTTGCTGTTTTTCTTTTGTTTTGTTTTGTTTTTTGTTTTTTTTTTTTTGGTGAGGGGCTTAGGACTTTAATGTATCTTTTAGGGAGACACAATTAACCCATAACAAAAACCCAATCCTTAACTGTGATTTTTACTCAGCTTGCAGTCTATCGATTCTGAGAAGGCTTCTCTAAACATTTCTGCCCATAACAATTTCTACTTCCTAAAGGCTTATCTGTGCCATCTTGGCATATAATCATTACCTTGATATTTAGCCCCAGGTAAGTTAAAAGCTCTTTACAGGAAGACACTGTATATTATGTTTATCTGGTATTCTTCTCTGTGGTAGCTCAATACTTGTTATGTGTTAGATTCGCAAATATATTTTGAGTGACTGAAGTACTGAAAGACCTGGAAAAATTTTGATGGCCAGTGGATGACACTGATGTTTAGAGTGTGTTCCACTGTTAATAATTGTATTAGTTAGGGCTGTCTAGAGAAACTGTATTTAGACAGTATCAACAAGGAACACTCACAAGTATAAAATTTTTATGTGTCTCACGTGACCGCGGGAATGCAGAGTCCAAAATTCGCAGGGTGGGCTGTGAAGCCAATGATTCTGATGGAGCATCTGGATGAACTCCACAGGAGAGGCTTGCCAGCCGAAGAAGGAAGAGAGCCTGTCTCTTCTGAATCCTCCTTAAAAGGCTTCTGGTGATTAGACTGAGCATCACTCTTTGCAGAAGGTGGAGGCTGCACTCCCCTTGGCTGATTACAAAGGGAATCAGCTGTGGATACAGCTGACGTGATCATGATTTAATTCTATGAAATGTCCTCATCACAACAGACAAGCCAGCACTTGCCCAACCAGACAGACAGGTACCACCACCTGGCCAAGTTGACACATGAATCTAACCATGACAATAATGTTGAACTCCTATTTTATTAAATTAAACTGTTATCCAAAGAATGAATAAAAAAATTCCAGACAGTGAGTCTATGAAGAGTTGAAAGAAATCTCGCTCACCATGTGAATCTTTATTCTGAGGTAGCTAAAATATACAATGATTAAAGTAATTATTTTGTTGTTGTTGTGACAGGGATATATTGTTGTTGTTTTCCTGATAATAGAGTGTTAGCTTGGAATGCCTACAAACCCAGAGCGCCAAAGGCACCTGCAAGACACTGGGTAGACAGCTGGCAAGCAGAGGTTGTCAACTCAAATAGAAAAAGCAAACCTTGGCTTCCAGGCTGAGAAGCTGCAAGAGCTCCCTGCAAGCATAATTTACAGTCACAACCCAGCCTCTCAGCCTCATTGTTGTGTTTTTACTGGAAGCGGAGTTACACACGAAGAAACTGTATCGGTGGGAGGTGTAAGAAAGCCAGAGAACATTACCTAAGTTCTGTTTGATAGTCAGGTGGGCCAATTCTTAAACTCCCAGCCACATTCTCTTGTATTTTTGGAAAAAACTTAAGCTGGCCTAACTTCATGAGAAAATAAACTTCAATCCTTGACCTATGTTATTGTGAATGTCTTTCCTTTTACGTTTGGAACTTTGAATGGAAAAAAAAAGAATATATAATTTTACTGGTCAGGGAAAAAAAGCTTGCTAATAGGAAGCTTACATTGCAAGTAAACCCATCACTGCTCCTTCTTTCAGTGGACAAAATGAGACATTTTTCATTTTTCATTTTCATTCTTCCTCTCAGAGTATCACTTAAAATACGTTTAGACAGACCTGTTTTCAGAGAAATTTCATGGTGGTGTTCAAACAGATGTCTGGGAAATATAGGCGCATTTCAGACTTCTGTGGTTCTGTTTAAGATATATCTATGTACATATATGATCGCTAACAATTAATTTCTAAAGAACATAATTTTAAGTAATATAGGACAGGATTCTACTCCTGCTATTCATAATAAAAAAATAATTGGGAACAAAAAGCTAGAATGTTTAATATATTCGGTGTTAATTTTTATTCTTGTATTTATTAATTTATCTCTTCTAAACTTGCAGATAGGTGAATTCATTAACTGCTCAAAATAAACGTAATTTTAATTTGAAAAAAAAAAACTTAAGCTGGCCTTGTCCTCATGATTCAGACAATACAATAGTTCTGGCTAGATATGAAAAATTGAATAAGAAGACAATAAAGACACAAGAAAAGGGCCTGTTACTGATACGTTTGGTTTAAACCTGTAAGCTTTGTCTTTATTTTATCTCTGGAAAGTCTCACTACTGTTTTCCCCCCCTCACTTAAAAAGAAAAATTACCGGATGTCATAAAGTTTAGAAGTGTGGGCATTTTTACTTTGTCGAGAAGTATCTTAATTTTCTTATTTTGGGGGAGGCAGTGTCCTCTAGAGGCTGGAAGAGGGGGTCTTTGTTACCAAAGCCTAAATACTTTGAGCAACTCACCTGCAGCCAAATTTTCAGTGCTTTGTAGGCCCTGCAAAATTCCCACTGATTTTATGTGAGTGCAGAAGAAGGACTTTATTCTATGCATTTGCAGGTTTAATCATTGCATAGAATTTTAACATTTCAATATAGCTTATTGCTTTTATAAGACGGAAGAAAAATACAGGAGGAAAAAATCAATAGCTGTGAGTTGAGGAAGAATCCAAGCAGAAGCCAAATGTGGTCAAATGACAGCATGGTAACTCCATGCCATCACAGCATGTTCTAGTTTGCTGGCTGCCGGAATGCAATATACTGGAAACGGAACGGCCTTTAAAAGGTGGAATTTAATGAGTTGCTGGTTTATAGTTCTAAGGCCAAGAAAATGTCCCAATTAAAGCAAGTCTATAGAAATGTCCAATCAAAGGCATCCAGGGAAAAATACCTTGGTTCAGGAAGGCCGATGAAGTTCAGGGTTTCTCTCTCCAGTGAGAAGGCACATGGTGAACACAGTCAGGGCTTCTCTCTCAGCTGGAAGGGCACATGGTGAACATGGCGTTGTCATCTGTTAGTTTTCTCTCCTGGCTTCTGGTTTCATGAAGCTCCCCGGGAGGTGTTTTCCTTCTTTATCCCCAAAGCTTGCTGGCTCGTGGACTCTCTGCATCTGATGGCTACATCGTTCTGCTCTCTCTGAATCTCTCATTCTCCAAAATATTTCCTCTTTTATAGGACTCCAATAAACCAATCAAGACCCACCCAAATGGTTGGAGACATGTCGTCACCTAATCCAATTTAACAACCACTCTTGACTAAATCACATCATCCAGGGAGATGATCTCATTACAGTTTCAAACATACAGCATTGAATAGAGATTATTCTACCTTTATGAAATGGGATTTATATTAAAACATGGCTTTTCTTAGGGGGCATACTTCCTTTCAAACCAGCATACAGCACTTAAAAAAAAGTCTTTGGCTTAGTTTTCTTTCCTAATAAGGGTTAGAAATCAGTAGCATTAACTGTCTGTATCCTTAATATTTGGGAAATCATTAGAATATAAGGGAACTACGATAAATTTTTTTAAGCTGAGAAATGAGGATTTCTTATTGCTTTGCTTCATAACAAACAAACTTATAAAAAATTTACCTTGACACAAGTCAAACCCGAAAAATTTTGTCCAAATATATTCCTTTTTTAAAAAAAATATTTTTATTGACATGTCTTCACACACATGCAGTTCATACGTGGTGTACAATCAATACCTCACAATATCATCGTGTGGTTGTGTATTCATCACCATGATCATTTTTTTAAGAACATTTTGCACCACTCCAGAAAAATATAAAAAGAAAAAAGAAAAAACTTCATACATCCCATACCTCTTACCCCACCCCACTGACCACTAGTATTTCCATCTACCTAATTTACTTTACCCCTTATCCCCCATTATTTATTTTTTAATCCATATTTTTTACTCATCTGTCCAAACCCTGGATAAAAGGAACATCAGATACAAGATTTTCACAATCACACGGTCACATTGTAAAAGCTGTATCATTAGACAGTAGTCTTACAGAGTCAAGGCTACTGAAAACACAGCTCAACAGTTTCAGGTACTTCCCTCCAGTCACTCCAATACACCATAGACTAAAAAAGGATATCTATAGAATGCATAACAATAACCTCCAGGATAACCTCTCAACTCTGAAATCTCTGAGCCACTGAGACTTTGCCTCATTTCTCTCTTCCCCCTTTTGGTCAAGAAGGCTTTCTCAATCCCCTGATGCTGGGTCCCGGCTCATCCTGGGAGTTTGTCCAACTTTGCCAGGGAGATTTACCCACCCCGGAAGTCACGTCCCACAAAGGGTGAGGGCAGTGAGTTCACCTGCCGAGTTGGCTTAGAGAGAGAGTCACAAAAAAGGTTCTCTGCGGGTGACTCTTAGGCCTAATTATAAGTAGGCTTGGCCTATCCTTTGTAGGAACAAGTTTCTGACGGGTAAACCCCAAGATCGAGGGCTCAGCCTATTGATTTGGTTGTCCCCACTGCTTACAAGAAGTTGACTATTTCCTTCTTTCTCCCCAGTTTCCCAAGGGGTCCTTGCAAATACTTCTTTATTCACTGCCCAAATTACTCTGGGATATATCAGGATATCACACTAACTTGGACAATTCAACAAGATCTCACGCCCTATTCAAGATTCCTAGTACTTACGGTGTTCAACTAAACTGACCATACAAGTTAAATTAGGTAATTCACTGCCCAAAATATAAATTTTGTACCAAGTAAACATCTCTCTGTGTTCGCACACAGAAGTTGAAGTTTTAAAATATGGACCATATCATCCTTTACCATGTATTCTGACTTACTCGAGTCCTAGCCAGATCAGTTTTATTTATATTTCTAGTTGAAATCTGATCACTTTTGCAACTTTTTAAACAGTTGCTGTATGGGGTAATGCTGACTTTTGTGGCTTCAGTGCTCTAACTCAGTGTCTCAGGTGTTAGATATATACCCGAAGTTTCAGGGAACAACCAGATTATACTCAAATAGCTCAGTATCTCAAAATTTAGAACTAACAGCTACAACTCCTGAATATATTTGACTGCTGTAAGAGCTTACAATCTAGGACTCTTTATAATAAGCTCCAACCTGATAACCCATGCTGTGAATTTCAATTCTCCGAGTTTATAGTTAGTCCATATGAGTGAGGCATGATAATATTTGCCTTTTTGTTTCTGCCATTTCATTCAACATACAGTCCTTGAGATTCATTCACCTAGTTGCATGTCTCACAGCTTCATTCCTTCTTGCAGCCACTCAGTAGTCCGTTGTACATATAAACCACAGCTCCCTCTTCCTTCCCTCCTTGCTTGAACCCTTAGGCCACCTCCATCCATGGTGAATCGCAAACACTGTCTCATTAACATCAGTGTGCAAATGTCCACTCCTGTCCCCACTCTCAGTTCCTCCAGGTACATATATCTATGGCAACCCCACCCCTTGCCTCGTGTGGAACCACCACACTGCCCTCTAAGGGGCTGCACTGCTCAGCTTCCCTCCCAACAGCGGATAGGTACATCTCTCACTCTACATTTTCTCTAGCACTTGTTTCTCTCTGTTTATTTCTGATCAGTTTTATTCACACATCACACAATCCAACCTCAGTAAATAGACATGCCTTTGCCACCGTAACGTATATGAAGACATTTCCTTTTCTTCTGTAAAGAATCCATACCCCTCTCCTGTTCCCCCCTCTTGTTGACATTTAGTTTTGGCATAATGCCTGTCCACATATATTCTGAAGGTTACTTTTAATGAAATTTTTAAAACTCAGGCGTTTATCCCACTAACACATTCCTGAAATGTAGCAACTTGAATCTGATGAAATTTTCTCTTGTTCTCCCTCACTGCTTGATAGTTTTCTTTCACTACAAGCTACATCTGTATCTTTTTTCATTTTTCTGTTTTGTGGATGGAAGTCAGAAAAGTTGAAAACTGAAAAAAAAATAGATTAAGTGCACAGAAAGAAAATGGTTAAGAAGTATTGCTCTCAGGGTCAAAGGAAAACTCAACTGCGTAGCTTGTGCACCCTTCCTTAGTCATTTAGTGAATGAGCAATGCAAAGCACTCTCTTGGGTACTGTGGAGGAACCCAAAGTTGAATTGAACCCAGGACTCATCCTCTAAGAATTTAGAATCTAGAAGAAGGAACGTGACATACATTTAGATAAGCTATAAACATTCACTAGAATGTAAGCCACGTGAAGGCAAAGATCTTTGTCTGTTTTGCTTGCTGCTGTAGCCCCAGTGCATAACACAGGGTGGACACGCAATAAATATTTCTTGGCTAGATGGATAATACAAGGCAGAGAGTATTGAGCAAAAACAATGAAATTGGGAATAAGATGTTGGTCTAGCTTGCTAGCTGCCTGAATGCAATATACTAGAAACGGAATGGCTTTTAAAAAGGGGAATTTAATAAGTTGTAAGTTTACTGTTCTAAGGCCAATGAGAATGAACTATCAAATTAAAGCAAGTCTATAAAAATGTCCAAATTAAGCCACCAGCCAGAGGTTACCTTTACTCAAGAAAGGCCAATGAAGTTCATGGTTTCTCTCTTAACTGGAAAGGTACATGGCGAACATGGTGACGTCTGCTAGCTTTCTCTCCAGGCCTCTGGCTTCATGAAGCTCCCCAAGGGGCGTTCTCCTTCACCTCCAAAGGTTGCTGGCGGATGGACTCTGAAGTTCTTGTGTCTCTGCTGTTCTCATCATTCTCAAACTTTCTCCAAAATGCTTCCTCTTTTAAAGGATTCCAGTAAAGTAATCAAAACCCACCTGGAATGGACAAAGTCACTTCTCCCTATATTCAAAAGTTAATACTCACAATTGGGTGAGTCATATCTCCATGGAGATAGCCTAATCAAGTTTCCAACCTATAGGGTGAGTCATAGCTCCATGGAGATAGCCTAATCAAGTTTCCAACCTATAGGGTGAGTCATATCTCCATGGAGATAACCTAATCGAGTTTCCAACCTATAGTAGTGAATAGGGATTAGAAGAAACAGTTGCTCCCACAAGATTGATTAGGATTAAAACATGGCTTTTTTTAGGGTACATAAATCCTTTCAAAGCAGCACAGAGGTACAGGTAATTTCCAGCATCTTTGATATTATGTCTATAAATTATAGGTAGTTAAGATGACAATAAGCCATAAACACAATCTCCGTGTATTGCTATTGTTTTTCTTCTTTTCTTTTTAAACATTTTTGATTGTGAAATATATATGCAGACAAGTGATAGCTGCTCAAACACACTGGAGATTAAAAAGAAGTACCAATATAATGATTCAGTAGTCATACTCATTTATTAAATTCTATCTTCTCTGTTATACCTCCTCCCTCTCATTTGATACTTCTCTCAATCTTTAGGGATATTTGGACAATGACTATTGAAACTTCTTCATGTTATGAAGGGGTGTCGACATTATGGGGTAGGGGGATGCAATTGGTTGATGTTCTAGGAGAGACTGAGTAACTCTGGGTTTCAGGGCTTTTCTGGCATAGGAACATTCTGGAGGTCTTAGGTTTCTGAGAAATAAACTGAGTGAAACTATTATAGAGTCTCAGATAGAGCCCTGGGTATTCTTGAGGGTTTTTACGAATACTGTTTGTTGGGGCTTGGCTGCTGTTTTTCAAATCCACACCTGCTCTGCCATTCTCTTCATCTAAGATCATGAACACATTACTTACTCTGGACCTTGGTAAAATGAGGACCTAAGATTCGATGAGTGTTCGTAGGGACAAATGTGCAAGTTTATTTTAAGTGGTAAAATGATTAAATGAAAAACGATTAACTGTGTACAGCCTGCCCATCAAACCTCTGATATCATGAATACTATTGCCTGGGATGGAAATTTAAAGTTGTCTTAAGGAAAAACTATTGAATAGTAGTAGGGGTATTATGCAAACAGAGCAAAAATTGTGAAGACGAGGCATGAATGATTGACATTTGGGAGGAAGATCATTAGGGTCATTTTAGTTTTATTGTTTTATTATTTAAATTAATTTCAGCCAAACACTTGCCTTGGCTCTATTCACATAATGTTAACCCTAGTTCACATTCTTAAATCTTCTGATTCATCTCCCAACAATTTTCTGAATACTTAATATACACAGTGTGTCTGTTTCTTCTGGGGTGTTTATGTACAGAAGACTCTTTATTAGGTAAGGACTCTTGAGAAGGGGTGCTAATGTCTGCCAAGGGTTTTGTCAGTCTGCAAATAAGAACAGTGTAAACCTTAATCGTTATAAAGCTAACCTATCTCATCTTAAAGGAATTAAAAAAAAAACCCTGAGATTAAGGCCATTTATTTCATGGTTGGAGCAATAGTGGAGGCTATAGATGGTTTTCTTTTTTAGCATGGGCAGGCCCCGGGAATCGAACCCGGGTCTCCAGCATGGCGGGCAAGAAATCTGCCTGCTGAGCCACCGCTGTGTTTAATGTCAACTCTATGTAGCTCCCACCACCTTTCTTTCCTTATATTAGTAAAATTCTGAAATTTAGAGGCACAAACCTCAAGAATGGCTTTAGTGTTATTACAGAGACTATTTGGAATGATTCCTTAACACAGATGGTGAGTCTTCAGATAAGCTTGTGCTAAATGTTCAGAATCATGACAACTTGGTTTTTTTTTTTTTTTTTTTAATTCTTGCTCATGGACATCAGTGCATGTCTACATAATATATTGTGGACGAAGAAATATAAGCTCAGGGGCAATTGAATAGAAAACTTTATTTCTTTAAAGGCATTTTTATTTATTTGTTTCTGTCCTTAACACAAAAGTTTCCATGTTCTTAGGAAAAAGACCATCTTTGATGCCAGTGCTACTGACTAACATTTTAAGCAAGCATTTACTGATGTAGTTTTACCTAATCACAGTTTTCTTTAACCGCAAATGATTTTTAAGATTTTACCAAGAGAACTAAGGAAACAAACTATGGAAAATAATTATAAGCCAATGATTGTGTTGTTCTATAAGCTGTATATATTAATTTCATAAAGTTAGAAAACACATATAAACTCAGTGATTATCAGCATAAAGGTTTTGTTGTAGATCCTTCTACACCTTTCTTCATGTACATATAAAAATTTTAAAACTAAACTGGATTATTCTCTACATCTTGTTTTTAACCTGCATTTTCAACTTAAAAATATGTTGTGATTCTTTTTCTATGAAATATAGTTTTCTACATCATTTTAAGGATTACATATTATGATAGTCTACAGATAGTTCTTTGTATATCACTGATGTCCAATTTTTGTTTTCTCTTACAGTGTTGAAATGAGTATCTTTGTCAAGTTAAACCTTTATTTATATTCTTGAATAACTGAAATCCTAAAAGGGAGATTTCTGGGTAATATGTGTACAAATTTCTAAGACTTTTGATACATTAATATAAAAACTTATTTGCTTATTTATTTATTATAATGTTTATAGTCCAAGGAGAGGATATGAAAATAATTTAACTCATAGCATGTCATTCCCTGGATCTCATTTATTTCGCCCCAAAAATCATCATAGCTAATATATGAGATATTTTAGATGAAATCATGAAACTTTGGATTAAAGGACCCCTAGGTACTGTCCATATTTATTCTACAGTTGAGAAAATTGAGGTTAAAGTTGTTAGAAGTATGCTGTTCACAGTAGCAGCTAATGAGGGGTGCAGACAAAACAATCTGGGTCTCCTGGAGCTCCCTTTCCCCGCCACGATACTCAGGGAAATTCAAATTATTTTTTAGATATTCAGGTAACACTTGAGAATTTGAGTACAAGGAAGTTAAATAGACTCTAATGCATAAGTTTCACCAATTATTTTGTTGTTGTCACTATTAAAAAGACATACCATTTAAAGGAAGCACGGAAAAGCTTTCTAAAAGGTTGGTTTGTAATCTGCAGCTTTATGCTGATGAGAACCATGTGGTGTGTAATTCCATGTAATGCTGCATTAATTTATTAAAAATCGAAATATCTTTGTGCTTTTGTTGACTAAATAATGCAGGTTCTTTGTATAGACGATCATAAACAATAACAAAAGTATAAAATCCAAAGTGGAAATCATATATCCACCAAACACAGATAATTATGGTTAACTTTTTTGGTATATATCATTGCAGTCTTTCACATATATATTTTATGTGATCTATCCATCTATCTAACATCTGTTGAAATAGCATTCAGAATTACATACTGTTCTATAACTAGCTTTTCCGCCACTTTTTTTGCAGTTTCAGTACATTTTATTATATTTCTGTGTGCATTACTCTCAAAACATATCACAAGAAATGATCAAACCACTTAAAACCTTCAAATAAAAACCTGAAACAGTTTATGTGCACAATTGTACATATTTATAGTGAAGAAACATTCTTTATAAATTTTCCACATATTTTAATGTCAATAGTTATTGTCAATGAATGTTGATTTATAATTTACAATGACTACATGGTCATTTGTTGAACCATATTTGTTTAACCGATCCCCAGGCGGTGGGCATTAGGATTTTTTTTTTGGCATGTGCAGTCTCTAGGAATCGAACCTGGATTTCCTGATTTACAGTCGGAATTCTGCCACTGAGCCACCGTTGAACCACCCTGTTTGGGTTTTCTAAACTAGCCTAAACAATGCTGCAGAAAAACATCTTTTAAATACCTGTTTAAATATCTCTCATAAGTAAACTGCTTTTCTTTTGGTAAACGCTGCACATAGTATTACTTCCTGGAGATTCACAATGCACAATCATTTATTAAACAAAAATTTGTTGAACAACTACAAACTGTGCTGTATGCTGGTATTAACACATTAAAGGCTCTGCAAATTCATACAGAAACTTTTAAATTCACTCTAAGTTAGAGTTTTCCAATTTCTTTTTGGTCATAGGAAATTTTTTTTTTTTAAAAAGGCAGAACATCTGCTAATATTTCAGTAATCTTATCTGGAGTAGAATATGGAAAACACTAACTTAATATCAATCTTGTTGTTGAAAATTAGTAACTAGTTGCCTGAACCTACTTGTTACTCTTCTCTTCTAGAAACTCAAGAAAATATTGGGGGGTTATTTCAAGGAAAACTATGTTTTAGGCATTCTAGGAGAACATATCTTTGAGCTATATTGCCAGATTAACTTCCATAGCAGATAATATTTTGTTATGAATATTTTGGTAGGAACACTGGAGTTGTTTTCTTTTCCTTAATGGTATTCTTATCATTAGAACAAAAAGAATACTTGAACCAAAAAGGAAACATGGGATATAAAGTAATCTGACTAATTAATGGATTTTTTGGAGGGAGAGGAGTGAATTCACATGAGGAAAGAAAATAGACTTAGGGGAAAAAAGTCAACTAGAAAAAAAGAAATTATTAAAAGAAATTAAACATGGAGGTAATGAAGACTATATAACAACATGAAGACTCCTGCTGCTTATCTTCAAACAAGACTTAAAACTATATAACAACATGGGAAATAGTTCAAGTAAAATATTTGGTAGAAAAGGAAGGATATGAAATCATAGTTATAATATGTAAAAAACCATAATAAAAACTGGGAAAGAAATACAATAAAATGATAATATTTGGGTTGGGGTGCTTTTCTTCCTCTTCTCTAATAATTATTTTCCTCTTTATTTTAAAAAAATTTTTGTTAATAAAACCAAGCAACATACAACATGAACATTCTTAACGCGTGAATATTCCATACTTCGTGTGCAATCAGTGGCTCACAATATCATCACATAGTTGTGTATTCATCACCATGATCATTTCTCAGAACATTTACATCACTCCAGAAAAACAAATAAAAAGAAAAAAAAAAAAACTCATACATACCATACCCCTTACCCCTTCCTCTCATTGACCATTAGTATTTCCCTCTACCCAGTTGATTTTAGCATTTGTTCCTCCTATTAATTATTTATTTTTAATCCATATGTTTTACTCATCTGTCAATATACTGTAGATAAAAGGAGCATCAGACACAAGGTTTTCACAATCACACAGTTACACTGTGAAAGCTGTATCATTATACACTCATCTTCAAGAAACATGGCTACTAGAACACAGCTCTACAGTTTCAGGCACTTCCCTCCAGCCTCTCTAATACACCTTAAACTAAAAAGGTCCTCTTTATTTTGAAAACAAATAATACAGTTGAAAAGAATAGGAATACTAAAGGAGCAGACGAAATTAGGAGAAGAGAGGTTTATGGAAGAAGAGGAAACAGTGGTTGAGGCAGACAAAGACAACAAATAGATTAAAGTGAATAAGGGAAGAAGAGAGAACAGTCATAGTGTTTGGCCTAGAGGACACTGTTAATGGCTTCAAGTGTTGGGAGGTGGACAAAACCCAGTTTGTAGTGGGGTCAAGTGAGGGAACCAGAGAATAACAAATTTTTTTTGAAAGGACCTAGGATCATAAGAACTTACTTAGAATTTTCCCTAGCCACTTCTACTTTAGTTCTGGTTCTATCATGTTGGGATTTCACCTATATCAGTTTTCCAGGAGTTGATAAATAAAAACCTTAAAAAAGAAATCCTATGAGTAAGTTTTATTATCCTTATATTTGAATTGAAAAATAAAGAAATGCTAAATTTTCCTTCTGAGCCGTTCTATGTGCTGGAAATGTCGACCATATAGAAATCTTAATAAAATACTCTGCACATGCCATTTAAAAACATAAGAACTTGGGTGCTCTAGGTCATCTCACCTGCCTTTTTTCCTAAGTGATTTATATATATTTTATCCATAAAAGACAGATTGTTATGAAAGGATATGAAATATAGGTTTAAGAAACTCAAAGAACAAAGTGCATCTTTCCTCATTGAATTTCTTAAAATTACCTTCTTAAGACTCCTGCTGCTTACCTTCAAGCAAGCAACTTTGAAATACTCCACAAAATCCAGTTAAAGGACAAAGCAAAGAGTTTTCATGAGAAAAAAAAAGCATATGGGAAAGAGAATGTGTAAGTCTTCCAGTATCCATACTTACTAACTAAATTGAATGCCTGTGGTGAGTTCATGGGAGCATATAGTGGAAGCCTCCTTATACCACGAATCCGCCAGAGGTATTTATATACTGTTGTATTTAAGGGCAAGGGTGCAACCAGTGATCCAAATGGAAGCATTATGTGAATTATTCAGTTCCCTCAACATTTCTCAAGAGTTGGTATGTTTATGGTTTTATATTTGTCTGAAGTCCCTGGATATCTCCCTCAGTTCTTCACAATTTCTCGCTACTGTAGGTCCAACTTCAGGTAATAGCAATAGCTAATACTCACATGGCACATAATATATGCCAGGCACAGTTGTAGATGCTTTAGATATATTATCTTAGTCCATTCTTCTCAAATCTCTGTGAGTGTTAAATCCTTAAATTCTAGGTCCCCAGAAGCAGTCATTGAGACAAGATTCAAATGCAAGGGATTTATCTAGAAGCACACATTGCAGAAACCAGTAATGGGGTGGGGAAAGCTGGGACAGAGAAAGGGAGGTAGCCAAGCAAACATGCTGTCTTGGGCCAAAGTCCTTCAGAGGCTGGTAGGTTGAATTATGTACTGGAGGAAAAAACATACTCAACTTAACCTTATTCACGTGGATGTGAACCTACTATAAATAGGACATTTTGTAGGTGTTATTTGTGTGGCCAACTCAATCAAGATGGGCCTTAATCTTATTGCTGGAGGCTTGATAGAGAAAGCCATGGGGAGGGTCCAAAAGCTGAAAGTCAAGGGACCCCAGAAGAAAGGTGAGGGCATTGCCATGTGATGGGAAATCCATGGACCCCAAAGATTGCCAGCCCACCAGAATGTACTGACTCTGAGAAGAAGCAAGCCTTTCAACCTCTGAAACCCTGAACTGATAAATTTCCATTGTTTAAACCAACCTATTGTGGTATTTGTCACAGTAGCCAGAAAACTAAGACAAGCAGGTAGCTTCAACCTGGTCCTGCAGGAATTCTGGAGTACAAGCAAGGGATGAGAGCTCAGCCTTTACGCTGCTGTAGTCACTGCTAACACAACAGGGTGGCAGGAATGTGAATGTGGACATCCACCAGAAAGAGGGGTGGGACAGAAGCACCTCAATTGTCTGTCAACATTTTATAACTGGCCCAAGATCTCATAGCCCATAAGTGGAACAGCTGGGTTTTTAAACCCTGCGATTTGATTGCAAATGTGATGTCATGTGCTTTACCACTAGCTACATTGGCTAAGATCATATCTTTACAGTATGCTGGGATAATATCAATAAAATTTCCACTCTGTTCTCAATGGAGCATTGTGCTGATTTGAAAGGACGTATGTACCCTAGAAAAGCCATGTTTTAATCCTAATCCCATTTTGTAAAGGCAGCCGCTTCTTCTAATCCCTATTCAGTATTATATGTTTGAAACTGTAGTTAGATCATCTCCCTGGAGAGGTGATTTAATCAAGAGTGGTTGTTGAGCTGGATTAAGTGGAGGCATGTCTCCACTCATTTTGGTGAGTCTTGATTAATTTTTGAAGTCCTATAAAAGAGGAAGCGTTTTGGAGAATGAGAGATTCAGAGAGAGCAGAGCAGAATGACATAGCCAGGAGAAGCAGAGAGTCCATCAGCCATAACCTTTGGAAATGAAGAAGGAAAACAGCTCCCGGGGAGCTTCATGAAAGGAAGCCAGGAGAGAAAGCTAGCAGATGATGCTGCGTTCACCATGTGCCTTTCCAGATGAGAGAGAAACATGACCCTGTTTCTCATGTGCCTTCTCACTTGAGAGAGAAACCCTGAACTGCATCGGCCTTCTTGAATCAAAGTATCTTTCCCTGGATGCCTTAGATTGGATATTTCTATAGACTTGTTTTAATTGGGACATTTTCTCGACCTGAGAACTGTAAACTAGCAACTTATTAAACTCCCCTTTTTAAAAGCATAAATTACATTTGTCTTATTTGGTTTCTGAAAAAGGCCGAAAGTATGTCTGTGGGGAAATGAATGAATAGTCTATTAGACTAAATTTAAAGATACCCAAGGCCACAAGGCTAAGGTAAGCTCAGAGAACAGATTAAAAATTTAGGCATTAGCGTACATCAAAAAACATCCAGTTCCCAAACCACCCTAATCAATGGAAAGCTGCCCAGTTGTTACAGAATTATGTAAAAAAGGGCTTCAAGAGTCTTTCTTAAGATGCATTCACACAGATCCCATTTTTGCATTAAGATAATACCGTTTACATTGACATCCTGATTTCTGTTTACTCTCATGGGTTAATCTTTTTAAACAAAGTATATTTCCCTCTCCAAGTGTCATGGTTAGGGACACGTGTCAACTTGGCCAAGTTGTGGTACCTGTTTATCTGATTGGGCAAGCGCTGGCCTGTCTGTTGCAATGAGGACATTTCACAGGATTAGGTCATGAGCACATCAGCTGCATCCACAGCTGAATCCATTTGTAATCAGCCAAAAGGGAGTGTCTTCTGCAATTAGTGATGCTAAATCT